>DWLI01002382.1:0-13303 GCA_018249915.1 Cecropterus dorantes dorantes
AAATGGACTATTCAATACAAAAATATTTTTTCAATTCGAACCAGTAGTTCCTGAGATTAGCACGTTCAACCAAACAAACTCTACTGCTTTATTATATTTATCCGATATATTAGTTTCGATTTTAATGTTGTTATAGTTTTAGTAAATAACATGCAAAATTTAGTAGAAGCTATTACAATAACTGATAAGACTGTAATGGCAACTGATAACACAGAAATAAAATCAAATTATTACCTATTGTTATTTTATGTTTAAAATTCCTTCAAAATATACTATCCATCAAGCAAACGATTCAAATTAATGTGTAATCTGAAATAATTGTACATACGCAACTTTATCGAAACCGGTATCAAATTATTTCTATATCCATATCCAGATCTGAAATTTCATATCTTTTACGTCCCTGGCATAAATCCATACATAGTTATCTATCTTTTGTTAACATATTTATCACCTTTCTTTTAGCCTGGAATCATATCGTTTCTTAGCGCGTTGGCAATGGGAGGTGTCGCTTATTACTTCTATTATACAATGACCGCTCCTCCTGATGTCTCAAAGATTGATATGAACCAGTACTGGGGCAAGTACCCTATGGATGTCAATCAGGACTTGTCCATAAGACCATTCAAGATTGAGTTCTCGGAAGAGGTAAGTGAATGAAATTATCCTTAAGAAAAAAAATGTAGTTCATATTTTGATTAAAACAACATATAAATTACAATATTTTTCATGTATACATTTTAGTGGATTCAATACAGATCACTGACTTACTGGAATTCAAAAGTAAATTTTAAGTTAAAGATACATTTTATCCAAAAAAGACTAATTGAAAACTTTGTACTCGTAACTACAGAATGATCAATTGCTTTTTGACTTATTTTTATTATTTTAACTTAATTCACCAGAAAGACAAAAACAAAGTGCATTCTTTAATTTTACCTGGCTCCTCTGTAAAATTTGTGTTTTTGAGTTGTGTTCTTATTCAATTTGGGCAGTGATATGATCATATAATATAACTTTTTGTAAGTTCTAAGCTATTACCTTGTTCATCCAAAAATAAGTGTCAAGATGGGATGAGCATGCATAAGTAGATTCTTCTTGCAAATTAGATTGGCAATTTCCGATAGGCTCTTACATGAGAATTAATAATGAAACCAATGCAAAGCTGTATACTTCTAATGTAAAATTTATATTATTTTTCAGATTGTAAACGACCTGAAGGAACGACTTCTTCACCGCAGACCATTCCCCCCTCCACTAGAAGGCGCTGGATTCACATATGGCTTCAACACCAACTTCCTGACTAGAGTTCTTGATTACTGGCAGAATAAATACGACTTCAAGCAAAGGGCGGATTTCCTAAACAGATACAATCACTATATTACCAACATCCAAGGGTTGGATATTCACTTTGTACATGTGCAGCCTGATATTTCGTCTAATGCCAAAGTAAGTATTAACTAAAACTTAAATTAGTGAAAAACATTGTTTTAAAATCTACTTTTGAACAAAGAGATTTGTGTATTTGAGGCACTTGCGATTTTTAAAGAGGTATTGAAAGAGCATAGTGAGGAACATGGAGCCCGATAGAGCAACACGCTTAGAGGACTTTGGTTGCACTCCTTTGGAAATCCCAAAGTTCTCTTTGCAGTGCTGAAGATGGCCACCAGGGGTTGTAGTTCAATAAAAATCTCACATAATTGATGGGGAAACTTTCAAAAGGTACCCGGCGTCGGTGGAATGACGCTTTTTGAAAGTTTCTTCATCAATAAAAAATAGGGTACCATACCAACATAGCAAGTATATACTAACATAAGTATTAAATACACACATTTCTTTTACAGGTGGTGCCCATATTACTTCTGCATGGTTGGCCGGGCTCAATCCGCGAATTTTATGAGCTAATACCAAAGTTGACAACACTGAATCCTAAACACAAATTTGTGTTTGAAATAATCATCCCTAGTCTACCTGGCTTTGGCTTTTCAGAGGTAAAATAAAATGCATATAGACATATACATTAAATTGGTAGATCTAAGATGTTATATAGAACTAATTTATAAGTTCTTATTTATGACTGGAGAAGTACCACCAGCATACCTATTTTTGGCATGAAGCTGTTCTTGTGTTTGCGTTGATGGAAGAGTGTGGTTGCCAGCTCACTTGTATGAGGCACCCACCATCTCAGTCCTTAGGAATAGCAATGCATCTGTGATGGACTTCAGACAAGACACCTGTTTTGCAAGAATTTGGTTACAGATGGTAAGTCCACTGCCATCCATGGAGAATGGCAGTGGACTTACCATCGAGTTAACAGTAGTTGTTTTCTGCATAACCCTTGCTAATACTATAAATGTGAAAGTTTATTGTATTTGTATTGATGTGTGCTGGTATGATCTTGCAAAATAGGTTATTTATATAATACTCATCTATTGATATCTTATGCTACTTATGCTAGTTCTCGCGGCTCTGTCCGCTTCGTTTACATTTACCACGGTAATGACTATTGTATGTGTTAATCCGGGTACATTAACTATCTGTGTGTCTCACTGTGCCAAATTTCAGCAAAATCCGATAAGTAGTTTTTGCGCGAAAGAGTAACAAACACACAGACATTCTCACAAACTTTCGCCTTTATATTATTAGTCAAATTTTAACGTCTATATGTCACTTAATTTTCCCTTTTGTTAAGGCTGTTAAGTTTTTTTGATTTTGATATAATTTTTTAATTGTATTATTGGATGTTCGCAGGCACCATCACGCCCAGGCATGGATCCCTTGGCTATATCCGTTGTGATGCGTAACCTGATGGAGAGAATCGGCTTCAGGCAATACTACGTGCACGGTGGTGATGTTGGCCAGAATATCGGCAGCATCATGACTACACTGTTCCCGGACAATATCCTAGGATTCCATACTAATATGCCCATTGTAGTCCATCCTATCGGTGCCGTGTACCTTCTCGTTGGTAAATATTTTTTGCAAAGGTCTCTAGGAAACCACATGACATATTTATTCTGACATGTTTTGTATAGACTGACATTCTATAGAGTGGAAATTGGTATTAGTTTGATTATAATCATTGGCAAAATCGGAATATAATAAGATGTGTATAAGTCTGTTTTTTGTTAATGGTAAAACTCAGAAGAAAAATTGAAAATAGTAGAACGAAAGCACCACCAACACACCTATTTCTGCCGAATAACAGCACTTATGCCTTGCTGTGTTCCGCTTTTCGTTCGAAAATATATAACAGATGGCGCTAAAATAAATACGATGTGGCGATCGCCACGCCAACAATCAGGTTTACGTGCGCCTATACATGTTTCACGTCAAAAATACTTTTTTCAGGTACGCTGTTTCCCAGTCTGATAGTGGAGTCGGAATTACAGAGCAGGTTATATCCTCTGACCGATCACTACCTGTGGCTGCTGGAAGAGAGCGGTTATCTGCACATACAGACCACCAAGCCAGATACCATAGGTACAACATTTTGTTTACTTAGGATATAATTATGTTAAATGTATGTTCTCAATTTATTTAACCAATTATTTTATTACGGACTTTTTCTGTTTACTTTCAAGACACCCAAGCACATGATATATTTCTGCTTCTGTTATAACAACATACATAGGTGGCTCCCATGCAACAAACTTGATGTTTGCTCGATATCAGTAACAGCCAGACTGACAAGTAGTATATTCGCAAAACAAATACTTAAATGGGGGCTTACATACAACTATCGTAATTTTGTTGCCATTCATAGATAATGGTACGGAACCCTTGTGCGAGTTCGACTCGCACTTGGCGGTTTTTTTAAGGATGTACAACCGTTATTTACCATGCCATGAAATTGCAGGTATAGCCTTAACGGATTCCCCTGCCGGGCTTGCAGCTTACATCCTAGAGAAATTCTCAACATGGACAAACCCTGAATTCAAGAAAGCCGGGGATGGAAATCTCTTGAATAAATTCGAATTGACACATTTACTTGACAACGTGATGATCTACTGGGTGTCTAACAGCATTACCAGTTCGATGAGGCTGTCCGCTGAATCATTGAGTATTTTAACTGCAGATGTGAATTTTGACTTGTAAGTGATTTTGTTGTTTTCGTGCCATTTTTATTACTTAGGAATCATTATACATCCACCATTGAGAAATATGACATGTCGAGATTCCTGATATGCATATATCATAAACTATATATTCCATATTTTGAAGATTTCAATTTTCCCGCCACTGTCCCCCGTCCCGTCCGTTAGGAGTGTCTCTTACCCCATTGTCTACGTAGCCACGTACTCTCCTCTAGAAGGCCTCTAGAATAGTAGTCTGACAAAGAAAAAAAATGAATCTTTTCTTTTCAAAAAGTTAACATTGTGTTCTTCCAAATAATAGATTCTCAAATAATAGCCTCGATCTACCCCGAACATTCTTTACCTGCCCCTCTCGATAGAGAATTCTGGCTACGCCCTTGTAAAATCACTAGATCCGCCATTACTTTATACCAGTGCTTACTACTATTAAGCGTAGTACGTTTAAGCATGTACAACTGTACAGTACCGAGCATAAATATATGACTGTGGGTATGGCAGCAAAAATATCTGTCACAAGAACGAGTGCAATAATATCAGTCTGCACGAATGCAGAAAAAATATCTGACATTAACAGGTAGCATAATCAAGGACATTAAAAATAATGTGATGAAAATGTACATGAAATAATAGTGATTACCTGTCGAAGCAAATATATGTGATGAAATAATAATTTCCATTTCCACTTAATGTCAGATATTTTTGCTACATTTGTGCAGATAGATATTATTGAACTCGTTGTTGGGACAGATACTTTTGCTGACATGTCACAAGTTATATACTTATGCTTGTGACTGTACACATGATACTAGATCTAAATATTATTCCAGGATACCAACTAACGTACCAACTTGGGGTATAAAGTTCAAACATGAGCTATTATTTACACCAGACTGCATCCTACGACTGAAGTATCGTAACTACTTGCATACCACTGCTGTTGAGGATGGTGGCCACTTTGCTGCTATGGAAAATCCAGAAATCCTTTCCAATGACATCTTTGAGGCTGTTCAGACATTTATGGCATTTCATGGCATAGATGAGTAAGTATCTTTGTCTGTGTAGTTAATTCTTTAAAGTAGAGCCGTAATAATAGTAAATATTATCTTAAAATGAGAGATTTCAATATAACACCATGCATTTTGATTCGAGAACTACGTTAATGAAAATAATGTCAGACGTAATAATTCCTTCTTATAATGTTATTGACAAAAAGACAGAATATGATGTTGCTTAGGAATATTGTATAACTGATATTGGAAATCACACTTTAAATAATATTTTATTATTTAGATAGTTGGTTTTATTATTTTGTATATATAATTAATACATGTTTAATTCGAATCCTATTATAATAATAGATGGTCCCTTGATGAGGAACACTAATAATACCTAAAATGAACAATTTCGACTTACTTAAAAAATTGTATGCATATATTTCGTTTTTTCCTATATCTTTCTTTATTAAATATAAAATAATTTACGTTAACTCTTAATTCAACAGCGCACCTCCAAAGAAAAATCAGATTAAAAACGACATCATCAAATCGCTATACGGATTCACTGTCAAGGATATTAACGGAAATTTCAAAGACCTTGCGGATTACAGAGGCTATGTCGTCCTGATAGTGAATGTGGCATCCGAGTGCGGACTTACTGACAAAAACTATCACCAACTGAATCTATTGTATGAGAAATACGCTGAGCAAGGTTTGAGGATCCTAGCTTTCCCTTGCAATCAGTTTGGCGGACAAGAGCCGGGATCAGCTACGGATATAATCGGATTTACTAAGAAACGGGGAGTCAAATTCGATATCTTCGAAAAAATCGACGTGAACGGCGATAATACTCATCCGCTGTGGAAGTTTTTGAAGTCGGCCAAAGGTGGTACAATGGGTGACTACATCAAATGGAATTTCTCTAAATTCATAATCAATAGAGAGGGCGTTCCTGTTGAAAGATTTGGACCCAATGTGGATCCACTCGATCTTGAACCATACTTGGCCAAATATTTGTAAGAACCTTCAATAAATTAATCGTAGTTTGTAATTAGTCACATTATCGACGAACGATTCGCTGAATTACTTGCCGAATCTTTATAGCACAAAAAGGTCCACCATTCGTCTATAATGAGTAAACATAAAGCATTTGCGCGACATCTACGCCGATCTGAGCATAGACGAATATTGCGAGTGGCGAAAACCGATAAAGTTGTATACATACACAGAGTCGTATTTATCTGTATTCGGCAAGTATCTAAATGTGACATGTCTATTAAATAAGAGCTCTCAATTTTACAGGTAGCTTAACCTTTTAGAATAAAATTTATTCCAACATTGTGATATTTTTCGAATTGCTTTTCATATACCCAATGTGGGTAGATTTATAATTTGCATTAGGACATATTTCGTAGATCTTTAAATATATTTTTTAATATGAATTATATGCATTTCATAGGTTAGAGTTTTAAACTTTTAACTGTCATTGTATACCAATTTCAAGTAACTATATAGGATCTCTTACGTTAAGATTAATATTAATTAATTTAATATTGTTTTATCAAAGATGTGTTCTCATTAATGTTTAATAAGTTCAAATGCATTTATATTGTTTGTAAGTGACTTATATTTTATTGAAAAATAAGTTTTTTTGTTTGTATTTCATGTTTTCGTCGTAAGTTTGTTTTGGTTACTTAATTTGTTAACAATTTTTAGCCTAAGGAAACTTACTGTTAAAAAATATCAAATAAACTATACTTGAATGTAATTTGAAATCGATAACGACTTAATCATTTAACTATTATATGAATTAATTACCAGAAAAACCGGCCAAGTGCAAGTTGAACTTCAGCATGAAGGGTTCCGTACCGTTACCTATAAAAAACAGCAAAGAACATGAGGCAGGAAGGAATAACTCACTGCAACCCTCCGTCACCCTTCCCTCTTCTCAACCCTCCGCCTGACGACGCCCTTGAAGATATCCTTACTTTTTAAGGAATATACAGTAGTATGTTGTGTTAATCGATATTCAATCTAACTATTTCACTCAAGCAAGTAAATGAAGCACTTAAGACAAATACACATACAATGAAGTTAATCAAACTTTATTAGTATAGTATTAATTAAAATTAAAATATTGAAGTACCGATAGGATAAAAATCAAACAGTTTGCCGTCCAAGCCGAAGTTTGGACAAATCTTGCAACGTATTCCGCGAACTGGATTCGCTGCTCTGAAGCTCTGGTATCGCTGCAATCATCTAAATAAAGGGAAAATTGAATAAAGCTTCAAAGATTTACCAAAGAATACGTTTTTTACATTTATTTAAATTGATCGAAGTAGCAATCCAACATGCAGTCTAAGTAATAGTAAGTGGTCAGTTCCGCCCATGGCCATAACCAACTCCAAATAAAACAACGATATTACCCAAGTCAATTACAGAAGCGTTGCCACTTGTATGAATAATTGGTCGCCTAATAAATATTAGGCGATCCGGCATCCACACAACTAAACGATAAACTGCTATACGCTGGAAATAGGCAGACAGTAATACATCCCGTAGTCTAACTTTATCTTCAAATAGTTAATATTGATGTCGTTACTCCTATGAGGATTTAGTGAAAATTCATTTCAGATGTCTACCACACCCTCCCAAACATTAGGTGAGACTACAATAAAAAACGGGGTATTGTTACATTTAAGATTTCTTTATAAGGTTTAAAGTAACAAACGAGCACTCTATCTGACGGTAAGCGGCCACTGCCGCCCGCCTATGGACGTCTATAAGCTACTTCATATAGGACAAGGTTTTTATCTGAAGTTAATCACAAATGCGTCGCTACAACTGAGGCCTAAGATGGTCACCTCATATGGTCAACACGCACGAACTGCATCACGCTAGAAATAGGTGGGGCGGTTGTACCTATCCAGTTGAACTATACACATTCTACCACCTTACAAACTTCCATGTCAATCTTCAAACTACTTATATGAATTAATGAAGGATTTCTACTTTATCATTCTAAATAAATTCAAAATACATACTACCTATTCTAAGTATATCTATTACTTATCTATTCATTTATTTAGCATAGCTCTTTAGTATTTTACACATTACATTCTAATCAAATTAACATTGTGAAATTGATTCTATAAAGTCATTCCACTGAATCCCTTTTTCTATGAAATAATTTCACATTAATAAATAAATACGTACAAAGAAATGTTAAGAGGCATTAATATAAAAGAATACACAATAGCAATAGTTCAAAAGATTTATTATTAGGAGTGAATACTTACAAGTAAGATTCTTTAATGTTCCTGCACCCATTAAGTAATATTTCAAATAAACTGCATAGATATCCTTACAATATATACCTGAACGAAATATAAATACAAAAAAAATGCACAGTCTACTGTAGGTTTACTAAATATATAATATTAAAACATGATTTTTGTTGTTCACAAGTAAAAAATAGAAAATACAGAGATCCAATTTACTTCAAATATTACTCTCACATACATACATTACTCATATAATTGTCTAGTTGAAATCCTTGGCTTCCCTGCTAGGCACATAATGAAAAAAGAATTATTATTGTCAATTTATTACTTTGAATTTGAGAAATCCTCCAATCTTTTAACATTGGACTTTCTGAGGTACTCAGAGAGCTATATTTTTATATATTAAAATGTCTCTAGATAATTTAATTGGACTATATAATTTTAGTATCTAGGACTTCTTAAAACGTTCTGTTATAGAAAAAATTGCATTGGAAAGCGCCAATTATGGACATGTTGACGTAACGAAATTAAACAAATGAACTTCAAATGGCTGCTTCATTCTATAATAATAGACACAGAATGGACATCATCACTAACAAAGAAAGCCAAAAAGCCAACTAAACCTCAAAACTACCACTACTCAGGGTATATCCTTGATAACCTCTGCAAGTTGCTCCCTGGTAAACATATGGAACATGGACCCTGGTGTCATGGTGACCACTTCAACATTATTCTCCGACAACTTTTCTTCCATCACCTGCTTCAGGATTGTCAACGCTGATTTGATGGCTTCCTTCAGTGTCATCGACTTGTGGTACACTTCCTGTATAAGAAAAATGTTTAAATACTTCTTTATAGTTTCAGATGTAAATTCAACAAGATATTAACAAGATAATGTAAATTTTAGGCCACAAACATACTACATTTTCTATAAACGATTGCATGTCAAGTGTCTACAAGCCTAGCAGAGATGCTATGCTATGTTATGCTTGTGGAATTGATTGATTGGATAGCTGTTACATCATGTTTTAACTACTACTGAAATTCTGTGTCACATTCTTTACTTTCAATTGCTGTATCTTTCCAAACGATGTGAATATTTTATATGTTTTACAGTGCCAGTGTGCTGTAATGTGTATGTAACATGTAAAACCAGCTAAATCGTCGATCGCCGATACTAAAAAAAATTATGTCTACTTGTGCCTTTGGACACTAACCAATATACTATAATAATGCAAACAAATTAAAGAACACAACTATAATAACAAGATTTAGGGTATGACAGATCCGAGACTGCCTGTAATAAATGTGTTAATAATAAAACTCCAAAACAATTTTAAATTACTTCAAGATTGTTACATATCATATGCCTCACATTAAATAAATATTTTTTTCGTGATTTTTGAATCACGAATTTTAGAGCCTGTAACAAATAACTTTACCTTCAAGCTCTGCTGAGCTCCCTCACTGCCGGAGCCAATGGCTTTAGCATCATACTGGACATAAGTACCACTGGGATCCATGTGGAATAGCTGAGGCCCTTTCTCATCAATACCTGCAAAAAATTGAAAATAGTCAATATAATTTGCATGTGACAATAAAACTAGTAAGTGTCTCCATCCAAAGAATTTCATAGTGTGAAAGAATAAAACAGGTTTTTAAAACATTATCAGCAATAGTAGCTTTTCTATTGACCTAAACTAAAAAAATGTGGGATTCAAGAATAAATAAACCCTAAAATTTGTTGACAAAACAAAACTGCTTGAGCAATTTTTCTTTTCTGTCCTATGCTAAGGGAGGAGAAGTTTAAGATCTCTAAATTCCTTCTTATAGATGCCCATCACCACAGCACAATCATTAGCTACTTAGCTTTCATCCCTAATTTTATTTGATTTGATTTCCACAAAATCTTTCTTGGTACTTGTAAAAAATACCGAATTTTATATTTTGATCTAGAATTTTTAGGTCTGTACATCAGTGTTAATTTCACCAAGTTGATTTCTAATTCATTTAAAATTTATAATAGATATCCACATCCACATACACATAAAATGAGCCAGTATACATTATGCTAATATCAAACTAATTGTTTCCGACTCTAAACATTACCTGCAAACATGACAGCCACACCAAACGGCCGAGACATGGCCGTACCGCTGTCATCATCACTGTCACCAAACTGTATGGCCAGGTTGGAGACAGCCTGAGCACAAGACTCTACACTCATGCGCTCATTGTAAACAAACCAATGATGCTGGCACTCCACACGCGCCCTCTCCATTAACGTTCTGGAAGACAAAAGAAGTTATTATTTGTTTATAATATGGTAGTAGCTAATGAGAATGCTGTCTACATGATGGTAAGTGGACAGTGCTGCTCTTGGTCATTTTAAATCAATATAAGAACAGTCTTAACTGAGATTGGCCACAAATGTGTTGCTATTTCTTATATATATATGAAATAGTTTCTACATGAATGAAAGACACAGATGACACAATATATGGTATTTAAAACTGACACAGAAAGCATTGTACAATGATAAACTTATTCTAAGGGTATATAAAAAAAAAGACCAACTCATAGCCCCATGCAGGGGGTGACAAGCAGAGTAATATCCCAAATTGTCAAAATCAATATTGGTAGGACAAAGTAAGATTCTGAATCCGCTGATTATTTCAAATACATGTTTTGTATTACAAGTACTAGTACTTGTAGTACAAAATCAGGCCCTGCAATAGTGTTTAAAGCCAAGCCTTACCTAGAATCTGCCATCAATCCGGACACAGCGCAAGCGATGTGCCGGTCTACTTCCACGATCTTTTCGATGGTTGTAGGCTCCATGAGGGGGGACGTAATCCTCTTCTCCACCGCCAACACTACTCCTTCCGAAGTACAAATGCCGATAGCCGTGGAACCGAGCTTAATAGCTTCGATAGCATACTCCACTTGGAACAATCTGCCCTCAGGGCTGAATGTGTTCACGCCACGATCATATTCCGAACGCGTAAGAAACATCTGAAAAATTGTTTGTTAAGCCGGTATGAAAGGTTAGGATGAGTAGCAAATTCAAGGTATACGAGATTGTGAATATAACTTATTTTAATTATACATACGTTTGCTTATTATGTTACGTTGAACGAAAAAGTTATTTGTTTCAAAAATGTTGGATTCGAAACTTAACAAAGTGAGTAATCAAAATTTGATGGTAGAATAATTATGACAATTCATGACAATCATGACATGACACTTGTTTTCGTTTTCCGTAATCGATTATATTGTTTGAAAAATAATCGATTATTTGATCAGCATTACAAGTAAAATAGAATCATTCATATTGTTTATATTCCTCATCAACATCTCTATGAAAGCACATTTAAAGATACTAATTGATTGATAAATTTGTTAGTTTCCCCTTACACTCCTTGAAGTACACTAAAATACCAATTTCCATATATTTTTTATGTGATATATGTTATCTGTTGTACAAGTATCAGTAATTTTTTATCGTGCAGCTTAAGAGATTTAAATTAAAGAGATTTAAATCACGGAACTTGGTTGCCTGATTAAGCTACATACGGATTCATCCAAAAATAATATTATATGTTTTTTTTTTACTTTATGTATTTTGCAATAACCTTAATGCAATGACCGCAGGACAATGCTAGATGAACAATTAATTGGCTAAAACAAAAGATCTATATACTATTATATCGATTATTTTGTAAAACTTCGAGAGTATCGACACTCTTGATAGCTTACAGCATACTACAAGTATTGAAAGAATTCAATACATACGATACTATCGATAATATCACTGCAAAAAAATCTAAACTTTATAGATATCATCGACAAAAAAATTATAGTTTTGTTTCGATAAACTAGCTATCGAGCGGCAACACTACCGGTAAGTCGATATCCACACCCACAACCAGGTTTTGTTTTTCACTCTTATATGTTTACCAATACACAAGGTTGTAGGACAAGAATCCGTTAACCCGGGAGTATCTACCGCTACATGTATTCCTGGCGTGATGTATTTTGGCCTTTCGGTAGATGGGTATTGTTGCGGCGCACTTACATATGAGGCCACCATCTTATATTCCGAAGAAGCAACGCATATGATCGACTCCAGATAGCATCCTTGTTTATATGAATTGTTTACAGATCTCCAAGGACGGCAGTGTCCACTTACCATCAGATGGGCTGTACGTTAATTCAATCTTCAATTCAAGGAAATAGTAAGTTTCGTTAGTTTACATCTAACACCAGTTCGTTCAAAGTCACCAGAATTTTTAGCGTAATCTGTTACTTATAAACTATTTTTATGTACAAATAAAATACACAAACGTTATGCACAAAATACAAAAATGTATACTTAAAAAAAACCCACAGCTAGAAACATATTTTTCTCATTTCACATTCACTTAGAGTGGACTTACCAGGGTTAGATAATTAGCTACGTAAGTCCTAAGAACTCGCCTGTTTAAGTTATATTTACAACTATAAAAACAAGTTAATTAGTTCTGTGTAAGTTTTCCAGGGAAAAACATAATATTACATTCCATCTAATTAGTACCCATTTTGCCAAAATATTATTGTTGAACCTGGTCTTTACAATGTATTACCCAGTGGTATTACCCAAATTGATATGTTGACCACTTTTAAAATAAACAATGCGTATACCAGTGCACTATAGGCAATAAATGTATATGTATCGATTACGATGAAAATATGTATTCGTTTTATTTAATACATAATATTTTTTTATAGCTGTACCTAACGATAAAGCAAACGGGCCACCTGATGGAAAGTGATCACCGTCGACTATAGACATTTGCAACAACAAAGGAGTCGCCAATGACTTAAAGGAGAACTCTTTTTGCACCTTACTTGAAGAGCCCCATGTCACAGCGACTCATTCTCACTT
>DWLI01002383.1:0-13303 GCA_018249915.1 Cecropterus dorantes dorantes
GGTCGATTTTTGGCCGTAGATTTTTCGGCTATAATCCCAACTTGCGACTGAAGCCGAATGTTTTAAAACCATACGAAAATTGGTTCCAAATTCAAAAAATATACCTACCAGTTTAAAGAACTTTTGTATACTAATGTTAATGTTGATTGTGTACAAACAACTGCTAACTAAAAATACTTTTCAACTTGCCAAAAATTCTAGTGTTTCAAAATAATGTTAATTTCAAATCGAACTGGCAGAGCAAACCTACTACGGAGTGTGCTCTATCTCTACGCTTTATCATCTCATGTACTGCATTCGTTACAGTTTGTTCAACTTTTTTCCTGCTTGAGCCCTTCGTTTTCGGCCAAAAATTCGAAAGTTTCGCCGAAGTTGATATTTTTGGCCGAAGTTCGTCGAAGCCGAAGCCGAACCTTCGGTCAGACTCTATTTGCTACCCTTCAAAACTTAGTTGAAACGCCTCCTATAAGCGTCTCTTGATAATCTCGCGTGCGATACTCAACCTATTCATAATTTAACGCCTGATTAAAAATTCCCTTATCCCAGCCTTTAGCTAGTTACCGTCGCCTGCTAATTGATTTACGGAGGAGGAAGAATTCTGAAGTAATACCGCAGATTAACATCAATATTAAAAATCGTTCACAGAACTTCGTAATATCTTAGATTCCTTTTATTGGTCGTAAACTACGCGTTGGAGAAACCGTCTGCAAAATAAAAAGTATACCATCATTGTCCTGCATACCTTTAGTGTTATTCATGTATTTCAAAGAACTTAAAGATGAATTATCGATCTACATAGTATGATGAAATTGCCTATGGCGCAGTGGATCATGGGTTCGATTTCCAAAATATTTTTTTATAATATGGAAGAAGTTAATGAGTATGTTGTTTACTACAACGCTCAGTACTGCTGTTAGGCATTAGGCAGATATACAGTGGTGGTAGTTTGTGGCGATGGAACCTTCGGAGAGAAATCGCAAAGGGTTCTATCAACCGTGAAATAAAATTTAGATTTCTGTTTTGAGTCATTTCCTAACTTTTTTGTGTGTTTGTAGCACTCCTGGCATAAGGAAAGTGTATGTTTTAGGACAATAGAAAAGTTTATCTACCTACTAGGATGCTTTATTTAGGGATTCAGGGAATCAATACAAAAGTCAGATGTTTTTAAACCCACTCGTAAGTATCCGATTACGTATAGTTATAAAATAGATACCGTATGCCCTATGAAAATTCGGCTATTACTTTTATATTTAAACGACTAAAGATCGATAGCACCGGGATAGATAAACCGCTTTCCGTCCATTTTTGTATAGAATCGTACATACATATATGTACGATTCTATACAAAAATGGCAATATAATTTACCACTTTTGTTCAAGTTAATAACGAATCATGTCAGAGAATTTCGCATAAAATAAGATTACCAAACTTTGAAAGATTAATTCATCCGTTCATTTATAATATCACCGATTTATTTAAAATTTAATATATGTGTATACATATTATATAAAACTTAAAAAATTGTTACTAATAGTATGGACGACTATTGTACAAAAGCTTGTACATTAATTAATTTAATAAATTTAATTACATATGTTTTATATATGTATAAGCAGCAATACTTATGCAATAAAATTCAAGAAATACAACGTTGAAAATATTAAAGCAATTAAAAAAATATATCAACCATATTAATTCACATATGACAAAGTCAACATCGTTCAATAAAGCCATTAGCCGTTGATTGTTATGATTCTCATGGATTATATAGTCTTGAGACCACACTAGCCCCTATGTTTTATTATGTGGATTGTGGACACAGATGCACCGTCAGTCGGCGAGCAATGCAAGGCGCGTACGCTCGCTTAATAAATTGGTTTATAAGTGTCGTGTTTCAGTGATAAAAATATCGAATAGTTTCTCAATAAATTAAACGATATAATTATATTAAAGTGATTGCAATATTACGCGTAAGTTGTTTGTTTTATTTAATTTTATTTTAACTTATTTATTATTTATTTGATGTATAATGTAAGTAAGTAAGAAAAAATATATATACATTAACTTAAATTACATCAAAATAAGTTTTCATATGAATTGGGGTAATCAAAACAATTATTAATTACTTAAAATATGTTGTATGAGATTGAAAATGTTAATCCTACTACATAACGGATAATTTTGTAGTAACTACTAAAACATCACATACTTAATAGAAAAAGAAAATATTTTAATAATCTATTATAATACAAAGGGTAATTGAACACCCTGGAACTTAAACATTACTATAAAACTTGTTATGAACTTTATTAGAATTTATTTTACGACCTGACTCTGAGATCCCTTTAAAAAGATGCAGAATAAATAACTCATATTTGATCGTAGCTCAAGTTATCAAAACGGAGAATGTTTTCACAGCATTACGAGATAAGCCCTCGGTTTATTTTTAGATAAATCCGAGACGAGCCGATGATTTTGATACCAAGAATGTATTAACAGAGAGACTTATTTGGTTAGCATCTTGCATACAACGACGATATAACTAGTAACATTGTTTAAAATATTTAAACAAAAAACCCAACTGCTTAAACGATTCTTTTGTTCATAATGCTATATTTCATTAAACGCTTTATATGAGTTTTCGTAAAAATATTAAAATATGTATATATTTAGAGTTTTGTATTTACTAGCTGTCATTTGATACCCAAATTGTCGTGGTAATAAAAAAATTCGTCCGTCCCCCTTTTTTCTCCTATTTACAGGCGCCATTTTAAAATATCTATACTAATATTATAAAACAGTAGAGTATGTTTGGTTGAACGGGCTAATCCTAGGAACTATTGGTTCTAATCAAAAAATCTTTTTGTGTTTCGTAGTAAATTTATCAAGGAAGGCTTTAACATTTAATATCACGCTATTTGTTAGTTTTTTTTATTGAGCAGCGCGTGAAACTGTAAGGGCACAGCTAGTATAATAATAATATGTCACGAATCGCTTTATTTGAAAAAAAAAAACAAAATATTAAATAATTAAATAACAATGACAAGGGTATTAAATAATTATATGTCACTCTAAAAACTGAGACAATTCTAATGATATGTCATACGTCACAATCTGTCAAGCCCTTTGGGTTGTAGCGCGCACCAAAGAAATTGTCATACATACATACAACAAACATACAAACATACGCTCGAAAAACATTATCCTCCTTCTGACGCAGCCGGGTAAATAAATTGTTTCGCAGTCAATTATAAATGTATTCTCAATATTCGATAAACTACTAACTAAAGATGACATATGTACACCAATTGATAAGATAAAATAAAAAACTATTTGTAATGTTAAAATGGAACCATTTTAATAGATATATTGATATTTGATACGTGTAAACCGTTCAGTTTTAATTCGGACAAAGTTCTTAGTAGGTCAACTTCGAAGACATTCTCCAGGGAGTTTAAATCATCGATGAATCATTCTCAGTCATCCAGGACGTAACTGCATAGGTGTCTTTGCTACTTATACCTTTATTTATGAATTGTAACTAACAACGAATACGATCGTACTATAAAGGTTATATTGTTTTACTGTACACTAAATGATAATTTTAATATACTCTTACATATATATGTATATGGTGAAGATCATCTTATTCGAATGAAACGTATCTAAACCCCTCTAGCTATAAAAAATGCTTCTGTTAAACATTTTATACCATACGTATTACTCTTTTTTGCTTGATTTGTATTGACAGAAAAAGTTACCAAACAGTCTAAATTTGTTTAGTCTGAAACATACGAGTATCATACTTTCAATAGAACCAGCCAATGAAAAGAAAATCTTCAAAGAGCCTATCTGATGCAACGAGCACTTCAAATCTAAGATAGTTCAGTCCATCCGTACTCATGCGTTAGTAGTTCATTTAAAAATAACGACAAGTGGTTGATGCGGTTGCTAAAGTGATGGATCATCTCGTGCAGAGAACGGATGCTGTTCACTCTTGATTGAGATTGTTATATTCGCCTGCCACTGACGTCATGCCACTTCCTTCTGATGCTTCTTGTACGACTGAAATCAACTGTAATAATCGAAGCACAGATCTAGAAGTGAATTATTAATACCTTGGAAAATTTGCCACCTTTCAAGTGTATTATTATTTTTTGTTTGTCATGGTAATATTTGTCACGGTAATGTTTTAATCCAGATGAAATCTGGCCATCTATGACAAATTTTCAGTAGATATCGAAATCCGTCCAGTAGTTTGTGCGTGAAAAAATAAACAAACACATATACATCCGTTCAAACTTTCGCATTTATATCAATTCATATTCAATTTCAATCTGTATCTAATAGTAATTTTAATGTCAATGTTTACGTTTATCGGTATTTAATATCATACCAATTCATTATACGACAGAAAAGGAGATAGGGTACCAGTCATCTCGATAAAAAGTACTGTTCCCGAGGGATTGGAAAAAAACTTTTATATTTACATCCTCCCTAAAATGTTTAAAATATGTTATTTTTGAATGATACCTTAAGTACAGTACTACTTATTGTAAATATAAAACAAAAAAGAAAAAAAAAACTAAAAACTACCTTGGCTAGTAAATCGAAAAAGTAAAAAAATAAGAACTGTGTAATGTACCTTTCTTATGAATCAAAACATTTATCTATTTTATTTTCATTCAAATTTCTTACATTTTATCTAACCTGTCTTCAATGTAACAAAAAAACTTACATCTTTTATATTTGCCGTTACTTATATAAGTACATTGACTGCAATCAGTTAAATCTAATAGTCAGCATATCTCAGTTTCTTGACTTTATTATAGGTAATAATCAAACAAGAAAAATGAAGTACAAATTTTAAAACCGAGCAGACTGGAATGCTCGTAAATTTCGTGTATTTCTAAGTTCAAACACGTTCAACTAGCTCCGTAAAGCCTGCATCCAGCATCTAATCTGGGTGTGATAGGAATTTATTTAAGCGATTGATTAAATCTCGAATCCTTACTGAATAAACCCTTTCAGGAGTTTGCAATGACATGGTATATCAATTTCACATTTTCTTATATGTGACGCGATTCTGTCTTCGTTAAAAGTCCGACATTCGTGAAGGTTGTTATTGTATATGTAAGATTTTGATTAAAAGTTATCTAATATCATGACGGTTTTAAAATACTATTAAATAGATACCTAAATAAATTCCACTCAATATATCGTATGGACATTGTAATATGTTAAATACTAAAGCTCAATACTCGTTTATACCTTATATTTAAAATTTAACAATAATACGTAGATACCGTACCAATTTATAAACTCTCATTAGATACATAATTTTATAGAATCTTTGCTTAAAATACTTTGACCTTTCGCCAAAACTGTACCAAAATGTCTACCTTATAAAAATTATGTACTGCATCCTTTCATTCATCATTGTTCTCATTATGGCACAAAGCTGAAACCGGTTTACAATTGGCAATTAGTATGTAATTATTTGCCAATTAAAATCATAAGTGCACTATACATATTATTTATAATTAAAAAAATGGAAAAATTGATTACTTTAAAGTGATTTTATTGTTCGTTGTGTTGTGATAATTTAAGTATTAGGATGTCAATAATTATTTTGAGTAAGTATGGTACTCGAAAAAATAATTGACGTATGATCACTATGACGATGACCACAACAGAAATATAACTTTACCCATATGAAAAACGAGCTTTGTCCCGCGACTCTGCATGCTTGAGTTATATACTACTGTAATAAGTATCCTATGTGTCAGTCCAGGCCATAAACTATCTGTGTGCCAAATTTCAACCAAATGCAATCAGTAGTTTTTGCGTTTAATAATAACAAATACACATCACACACAAATTTTCGCCTTTATGATATAATTAGTATTTATAATAACTGCCTCAGTACGAGTGAATAAGTCAAAAATATTAAAATAAATAAAAAATATGTTGTATGTGGTGTTTCATGTTTTAAAAAAAGGTTTATTATGATTTGTTAAGATATCCATTATAACAATTAGGTACGGTCAAAGACATACAATACTTAGAATCTAGGACAAAATGACGGACGGACGGCGTAGACTCAATTGTATTGTTCGTTTGGTAAGGAACTTTAAAATTATATACTAAATTTTCAGTTTGTACAAATAAAATAAATTAATATTGTATCACAAATTCAAAGAAAATCAATATAGTTTAACCCGTTTACTTCTGTGGTTACATTGTTATTGTGTTGTTATGATTGACCCTTATTTGGGGTTGTTTTGTGCACGTGTTTGCATGTTTAACGCTATTGCTATTATTATTTCGTTCACATTAAAAGTATACGGCGTTGTAGTTAACCAATATATCAAGAGCTGTTACAATCAACAATCTTTGTATAACGTCAAATATTTAAAATGTTGTGTGAGGGGTATCAGAGCTCTGTGTATAATGGTATATGTACTTAAAATATGTATAGGTTCTATACGCTTGTTTCTGTGACCTACCGATCAGTCTGTCGCAGGCGCAGTTCCGGCGGTGTCGTGTTTAGGTTAATAATATTTGTCTATTCAATTATCGTCTAATGAATTAAATATTAAATGAGCGCAAGTTGTACGATAAGAAGTGAGCAACGTAAATAATTGTGTCAAATGTAAATTGACCTTTGTATTTTTTGTTTGCAGGTGGCAAGAGCGGGCTCTCCGCAAGTTCTAGTCGATCAACGAGTCCTTTAGGACAGGGTGTGGTCAGCTTTATACCCCGAGCTCCAGCATCTTCTTCCGGGTATGTAGTTCTATATTTTCATTGTTATGTACGTAATTACCTTCAAACCTTTAATTTTATTTATTAATATGTTGTTTCTCTATTTATTTATTTTTACATTAATTACTTTGTATTGTATAATTGACTCATTATCTTTTGTTAATCGTTTTTATTTACTTATTTATATTTTACGTAGACGAAATTTATTTTCAAGCATGGAACTAGTAGCTATAATTATCTGTTTTTAGACATTAGAAACATAGTATAGCGTAGTGATATCGATTGCTTTTTTGTTTTTTTTCTACAGATCCCGACCGAATTCATCGTTATTAGCACCTGGTAGCAAAATTCCATCAACTTTAAGTACACCTCAACAACATTCTCAATCAACAACAAACCATAATGGAACTCCCACAAAACACTCGATGTTAGATAAATTAAAACTTTTCAATAAAGACAAAATAAGTAGCGAAAAACAAAATAGCAAAAGCACCGCAGTGTCTAAACGCACAAGTTCTTCTAGTGGATTTTCTTCGGCGAAGAGTGAAAGATCTGATTCTAGTTTAAGTCTAAATGAATCCGCAAATGCCACAAACGCACATATCAAATCATCAAATTTATTAGGACCCAAAACTATAAGACAACAAAATGACACGCTCACAAAAGACAAATCTGGAAAAAATGCCAAACCTAAATTAGTTAATACAAAACCCGCTAAGGAATCGTCATCAAATATTACAAAAAGCAATATTAAGACAAGTAACAATGAAAAATCTAGAAATAGTCCAAAACTTCCAGCCAGAGACAAAGAGTCTAAACTAGCTGCACCAAAATCAGTGAGCAATACTAAATTAAATATGATAGATGATCATCCAAGAACCGGAAAAACAAAATCGGAGTCAAAAATGGTGAAACTCTCAGGAAGCCAAATGAAACTCAGTGAACCCAGAACAGATACCCACGTTGAGAAATCACATGAACATTCAAACGTACATGCAAAAAATTTGTTAAATCAGTCGCAATCTCAGTCACAGTTATCATCGGGATCGCAAAATCCTTCGCAACCGAACCATACGGGAATTCCAAAACCAACGGCTGCAGTTAAAGGAACGACCAAAATTGCCAAGGATGATAGACACATCATACATAAAAGTACAAATAGTCAATTAAGTCCAATACAGAGCAATTCTAGTTTAAATTCCACCAATAATGTTAGTGCTCATCCGTTTACTAGAGAACAATCGAATTTAAGTCGAGAAGTTACTCAAAAACAAACTTTAGCTGTTTCTCCAATGCCTGTTTTTGCTTCTGGTAATCAAAATCCAACTTCGCAAATGTCGGAAAGTTCTCATTCGAATTCTACACACAGTACAACTGGACAGCAGTCAAATTCAAGCGATGGTAGTGTCATTTACAGACCATCTAGTGAATCAGGATCTGAAGCATCTAAATCTAATAATTTGTCGTCTTCTAAGAGATTAGACATGAACGCCACCTATATAAATGATGTGATAAATGAGGCTGAAATATCTGAAAAGGAAGCTGCACAGAAAAGATTACCCGAAAACACTGGACATGGATATAAACCTCAATTTGATCATAATAAGACTTTGACAGAACTAAATAAGAATAATGATAGTCGTTCAAGTACACCTTCGCATTGCAGAGATAATTCGCTTGGTGAAGATGAAAACCCACTAATGAATGTAATGCCTATGAGGCCTTTACTACGAGGTTATAATAGTCATTTGACGTTGCCTATGAGGACATCGGGCCTGACGCAGAAAAACATTCCAGGATATCCACACCATGCTAATACAGTAAAAGCAAATTTTGGCCGTGAAAATGTGGGAATGCGCGATCGTATTAATTACACTCCGGGATTCTCTAATCCCGATTACTGCGACCACGAAATTGCATCTGGGTATATGTCCGATGGAGATTGCCTGAGAAGGATAAATGTTAATGAAATGGAATGTGGCAGGAATAACGATATGATGGATGGATATATGTCGGAAGGCGGTGCATCGCTCTATGGCCGTCGCATGAACTATCAACAACCTTCGCAGTTTCAGCAACTTGATGACAGGTATGTTTTATTTTAATTTAACTTAGTTCTATGCACAAAATTTCTTTACTCAAAACAAATTTCGATACACACAAGGCAGAGACTGCTCATATTGTTTAAGCCTTCCTGAGAGTCAAATTAAAAGGCTCCCTGCGGGCTTGTGATTCATTGCTATTATGGGGATTTCGTGGTGAATTTTAGTACTTTTAATGTTGGTTGTAAGGTATAACATATATTGGAATTTTTACAACCTTAAAGGACTTTATCTTTATTATTATTTGTCTCTGTTCTGTTTAAATACTGATGATCATATACTCATTTTTATGCAATAAATATTTATTACAAGAAAGCCATATTTGCTCTCTAGATTTGTACGTATATACGTAGTCTTCTTGTATGTTTTTTAGAAATCCATTTACCAATAGCATTCGCTGGATCTCAATCCACAAGTGGTCGACACGATTTCAGTTACTACGTGAATATTCTGTGTATCTCCAATATTACTTTATCATTCAAAAGTTTAGTGATGCTAATGTGTTTAACGTATTTTAAATCTATATGTATAGCAGTTTGTTTATTGTATATTATGTGTTAATGTTATGAAAAGGAAAGAGATACTCGTACTAAATTGACCCCGGTAGCTCGTAGTAAAAGATCGTTTCATACTATTCCCATGAGGGTCAGAGGAAGGACTCTTATGAGTAGTTGAAAACTATCGTGTCGTCATGCTCAAGTAGAGGTCGTTCATATATGACTGAAAGTTCGCTTGTGTTAAGTGAGTCACATGAGTGATATATTTGTTGATAGTGTCAGAACACGAAAACTATTTGGTGATGTTTGGCAAGGCAGTGAGGCATGGTGTGAACAAAGCGTATGTTAATATTCGAACACGCGCGGTGTTTTGTCGACCATCTCCCAGTGAGGACTCGTAGAGCGCACTCACACCGTCGCAACGCTAGGGGTGAGGGCGGGGTAGCCAAAATCGATACTTCTACGTCTCACACCGTCCCTTCCCCGCGCTCTACTATTTACCACGCCTCAACCCTAACCACCCCTAACAGTAACGCACCATTTGGGACCTTAATGATCGCAATATAAAATCGCACTTAGGTTGTAATTGAAATCTAGATAGGATATTTTGTGATAGTTATACGTAGCCATTGCTATCATGTTTTCCCATGTTTGTCAATCGATGTCTTAAATGTTTTGCGGCCATAGGCGAGAAGATATATTTACGATGAACACTTGAACTGTAAATATTCGATCTTAATTTTCGACTAAAATAAATGCATTTTTTTTTTCATAACGTCAAAGATTATCTCGATGTCAATATCGATGTTGGTTTAAGTGATTATGTAAATGGTGACGAGTGGTCCGCGGCGCGTACGGTGTACCGTGGGCCGTCGCGGTGCGGCGACGGCGGCAGCAGCGGGCAGGGCGGGCGGCACTCGGCGCCGCGCACTACGGGCGTGCGGGCGCGCCGTACTCGCCGCCCGCGCTTTTACTGCACGTGACAAACTTTCCCGATTTTCTCCGCGGAAAATGTAAATCTGTTACCGGGCATCGATCGTTTCGTCGCCAGACGCACGCTCGCTCGAGCATGCCGATCACAGCTGGCGCCGCGGGTCCGGACCGCGCTTAACAAAGACTACCCTGCCAGGTTCCGATGGCGCCCGGTTTGAATCGGAACCGCGACTAATCGAAGTTCACTGTTGTTGGTGTTAGTTGTTAAGTGTATTTTAGTCGTAGTGGACCATATGCGTTGTGCCTTCTGTCGCTTGATTCGCGGGGGAGAGCGGGAATTCAAGTCGCGAGAGACTATGTTCGTTTGCTAAAAATTATACTTATGCTACAATAATAGTTTCAGACTTGTATGAATCAGTGTTGCCTTGCTACGTGTCTTTGCTTTCGCGGTAGACGTGTATATTATAGTAACGGTGCTTAATAGTTTTAAATGTCAAAAGACGAAATTTACTACGATCAGCATTTTGGAGACAATGTTGTCATTTTGGTAAGATATTCATTACTTTGTTGTCGTCTATCAAAAGTAGTTGCTAGTCAAAGGCAATAACCTTGTAAGCATCTGGCTATTGCAAAGTCAATGTATCCTACTTGTGACATGTGGTCGCCAGTCTTGGTACAATATCCCATAGTTCTCTCATTTAAGATTCAAAATATTACACTTATTTCAATATGAGCTATTTGTCCTGCATATTTGTCATTATATAGTGTTTAATCTTTAAAGGAAAATAGCATGATTTACTCGCGTGGATTTTAATACATTTGTGGAAAGAATAGAGGGATAGGTAAGGTACGGGCCGATTGATCTCTGCTAGGTTATTACATCGGCATCGGTAGGGTTTATTGTTAGGGCGGATATCCCTAACCCCTGCTTAGACTATAATCCTCTATTTCAGTTGAATTGCCAATCTCGATCCGATGTTGTTATCGTTTTGCAGGAAAATCTATTTTCAATAAGCCTATACAAGTATACTACGGTCTACTTTGTATCGCGAAATTAAATAGAAAATATAATTTATAATGTCGTATCTAATAGACACAACGTACCATTAATTTTATTTAATCAAATATTTATAAAAAAATATCTAATAACCGGCGGTCACAAATTGGTGCGTCGATTGGCGGAAATTAAATTCATTTTTGTCCCCTACTTAAATATTACTTACCCGACATAATCAGGTCATACGTTCATTTTATGAGTGTTGCATGGTATCGATGTGTTTTACACAAGGTCGGGTATTAAAGTAATAATAAAATTATTCGACCGCTTCCCCGAGTGCGGACTATTAAAATTTACTCAAGTGCGTGTGTGTACTTATTTTGCGAAGGGTGTACGTTTGTGTGCGTGGACTGTTTGTGAATCATGAATTCGATTGTTTTATTGGAGTGCCGTTGCCTTCTGCGCTTTCGATCAATGTCCATTGATTGCTGAAACGGAGAAGTAAACTCGAATATTACCGGGTGAATAAATTCCAGTATGACTATGTGGCCAATGGTTCGTGTTTACTGTGTTGGTAAGAAGGATACTCATATCAAACAAACATTTTAGCTTCAAGCTAATAGCAACTTGTTTGTGTTAAGGATCTGAGTTCAAGAAGCTTGGATACGGTTTTTTATATCTCTGTGTTGTATTTGGGCTTAGATTCGTTGTCCATTGGAACTGTTTGCGGAATGAATCTCACGAAGAAGGCTGAAAGCTCATTCTATCAATGTCCATCAGTAAGATTAGTCAAGTTGGATCAGCAACTTCAACATATGAATAATGATAGTGGCGTTCAGCGCCACACCCATTCGGTTTAAATATGCATAAGAGCCGTTTTCTGGTTTAAAAAGTACAGGCATACATTTTAAAATTAGGCGTTTAACATTGATCCTCAATGATAGAATCGGCTTAGGTCTGCTTTCATTTCCTGATTTTAATTGAGATGGATTGGTTGTTTACATAAAAACCTCTTTATGTACATACAACTCGATTAAGATTTAATAGGGTTAATAAAGCTACTTACACACTCTCGCTAATATAGATAAGGCACGGTTTTTCCGCGTTCCTTCTTCCAGTTTTGGTAGACAGGGAGCGTAAATCTTTGGTAATGGTTTGCACGTTTGTTTGACTTTCGATGTTTTGGATTTTACAACGTTACACATTTGTTTATGTGTTTTCCATTGTGCTTTGTGATATGAGTGTTTTATACGTTAACAAATAAGCACATCTTGCGAATGTTGAGTGAGTACGCGGTACAGAAATAAGATAACATTGAATCAAATTGGAACTTAATACCGAGTGTATTTTTATTATTGATAGTACCTGATACCACCTGATAGTACGTGGCCACTACTCTCCATTCACATGTATGAGAACTGCTTCGTCTTCGTAGAACGTCTCGTTATCCGAGACGCATATTTCCCTTCATACAAGAACACAGCAGCGTATACCACTGCTGTTATTAGACAGAAATAGATATGACGATGATGTTTTCAGAGTCGAATCACAAAGAGTTCTACCACCTTGAAAAACTAGACTTTAGGTTTTTTATCTTACTTTTTACCCGCGACGGAATGGAGACAGTATATGTGTTTGGTCTGAGAGGATGTTTGTGCAACAAACCAATGTTGCCATTTTAGTTCTATGTTGTGTTTTAAAGTAACTTGCAAAAGAAGTAGTAATAATAAACAATATATCAAATATTGTTTATTAATGATATCTGGTTAATTGAAGTAATTAAAAAAATCATGCAGTCGATAGTGATAAGAATATACGTGCTACATAAACTTTTCAATTTGATTTGATCAATTCCGAACAATATTTCTGTGGGCCCGAATAGAAAAGTAAATTGACTTTGTGCTATAAGGATCTCAATCAATAAGGATTTAAAAGGTGGTAGAACCAGTGTAGTTCGACCGGGGAAGTACCTCCGCCACACTTATTTCTAGCGTGAAGCATTTCTTGC
>DWLI01002384.1:0-13301 GCA_018249915.1 Cecropterus dorantes dorantes
AAAATAAAAAAATAAATTTAGGGTTGTACTACCCCTAACATTTAGGGGGATGAAAAATAGATGTTGATCGATTCCCATAGATACCGGATAAGCACAAAAAATTTCATCAAAATCGGTCAAGCCGTGTTTTAGGAGTATGGCAACGAAAACTGTGACACGAGAATTTTATATATAAGATATATAACATTGTAACAATAATTTGGAGTAGCAAACGAGCATGCAGCTTATCTAAGTAAGTCACTCATGAACAATCTGAAGTCAATAACAGACGTGTTGCTACTCCCAACGACTATGATCGCTTTATATGCCAGTAAGCCGACTGAGCATTACAGCATTTGTGTGAAAAATACTAACCGTAGATTAATTTAAACCAAACTCAATTCGATTAAGACATTCTTAACTAAGTACCATTCGAACTGCGGAAACGCTAATGTAAATTTGCCGCAGTTAATGGAAATTCGAATAGAAAATAAGTACTTGCTGTAACGGTGAAGAAAAATATAGAGAAGAAATCTTTATGCTTAAATTTTATAATATACTAAACGGTACGTACTAAAGGTCAGCTCTTTCAGCGTTGGCTTTAATGGTGAATTGTATTGGTTTTTGTGATCTTATTGAGAAACATTTCTTATGCTTTACAACAAAACAAACCCGAACCTAGGAGAACAAAAGAAGAACACGAAACCGTAGACCACATAGAACTGGGATTCTTAATCTGCTTTTAAAAATTCTCTTACGAAAATAAACTTATACCTCATGACCTCATAATCTAATTCCTTTAAATACTCTATTTCTAATTTTCTTATTCTCCGTCAACCCATTATTGTGCCACTCCTGGCACGGGTCTTCTCTTAGATTGAGAGAGTTTCAGGTCATAGTCCACCGCGCTGGCCAAGTGCGAATTGGTAGACCTCACACCTTTAAGAACTTGTTTTTTTTTTAAGGAACTCTCGGATGTGTAGGTTTCCTCACGATGTTTTCCTTCACCGTAAAGCAGTGATAATTAACTTCTAATACGCACATAATTTTAGAAAAATCAGAGGTAAAACAGCGTACCTGGGATTCGAACCCCGGACTCCCGATCGAGAGCCCGAGTTTCAACCATTCGGCTATGACTGCTCATTTACTTTAACTTATTAGTAGAAGTAAAATACTTAACAATTTAAAAACAGCAGTTTTTCAGTTATCGATTCCCAAAGCGGTTGGAATCGGTTACGTTTAAAATCCCTGACGTAGAATCATATGCAAGGTGGTAGACATTGTACTTCTAGCAAGAAACCGTTCTTGCGTTTCTGTGGAAGGTTGCGGCAGCGACGAATCCTGATTGACTTCAGATAGTTTTTCTCCTGTTTTATACAAACTACATGTGTCCAAGGCGGTACATCGGCGGCATCGTGTATGGAATGCAAGTAGCAAACGAGCATACAGCTCACCTGATGGTAAGTGGCTACTGCCGCCCATGAACAGGTAAGATAAAAGTCTTACCCAAGGTTAGCCACAGATGCGTTGCTAACCCTGAGGACTAAGATCGAATGCCTCGGAAAAGTATGTCTCCCATACCACACCCTTCAGACCAGACCACAACAGCGCATAACACTGTTGATATTAGGCAGAAATAGGTGTGGCGGTGGTGCTTCCGGAGTCGAACCGCAAAGAGTTCTACCAACTTCAATAAATATCGTATTAAAATAACACCAATTAGGTAACCTGTAATCATTTATAAAAAAGTCCCGATACAGTTTTTCACTCAAAGGATTACTCCCGAGCAACGAACTCTTTCTTCCTTAATTGAAGAGTAATTGAACATTCTGTGTACGCTGATCCCTCAGGACATTAAGCGGTGCTGTTGCATGAGCGAACGTAAATATTACGGTATTTCGTCCAAATTTCGTGCGTAATTTCGTCCGAAATTTCCGTAATGAAGGCAATTGAGTGCTGGCGTTGCGGGCTTTGTTAGACTTAATGGCGATAGAAATGTATATGAAGCGTTACGTGCACTTTGCGTGCAAATCTGTTTGTGAAAAATGATAGGTTGGCTTAATTAAAGTGAGTTTAGGGCTCCGTTACTTTGACTAAATAGTTTAATTAATAAGGACTTATAAACAAAATATATTTTTTTGATAACTTAAAATGCTGACATTTGATTTAATTATCTGATTCTTTGAATGTCAATATGTCTCGTAAAATAGTACCTAGCGCGAATTACATACTTTACTTTACGTACGTTATACGCACTTTATACGCTTCTAAAGTCTTTTCCATAACCTTAAATTCTACGCACCATGTAATTAATCCTAATGTTGCTATATACCATTAAAAAGGGTAATTAAAAGATATCGACTTAACACAATCTTTAAATATTGAATGTTATCTTTAAACCCACAAAATGACAAATAGTAAGACATAAATATCTCTTTAATAAACGGAAATTTCAAGAAATTCTAAATTTGTACACTTACTTTTGCTACACGCATAATTTTGTTATTTCACAACATGTGACTTTGAATTAGGGGCCTTATATTACCGTGCGATATCGTGTCGCCTAACTTGACCAATTCTGAAAATTGACATGACCAATCTCACAATGGCTGGGGTCATCTCGGGTTCGCTTGTTGTCAGGCAACATGCAAATTATCTCACCTATCAATCTCTAACATAGGACGTGATCTCGCTAGATTGATACATGTGTTCAATTAATTATCACGGTTAATAATAAAAAAACCCTATCTGATTCACTATCGTAACGGTTATGTCGTAATGGAATTGGTTAAACAAAGTATGACAACGAAAAAAGACAAACCCGAGTTTCTTGCCGGATCTTCTCAGTTGTAATCGTCTCCCGATTCGGTGGTAGTGTAAGAAAATATATTATAAGTGACAATTTTTAAGTGCCTCCGTAGGCCTATCTATACTAATATTATAAAACAGTAGAGTTTGTTTGGCTAATCTCAGAAACTACTGGTTCCAAATTAAAATTTATTTTTGTAATTAATAGTCCATTTATTGAGAAAGGCTATAAGCTCACGCTATGTTTTTTTTTCCTTATTTAGTAGCAGGTGACAAAATACCTAGTACAAAATAAAGATTTTTTACTTCATTTCAACAACGTACAACAAACTCACAACAACAGCTGAAGTAGAGAAACACAGCAATGAGAACTTCATGAAGTAATATGAAGTTCGAAGTCCGACCCTTACATTTAGGTAACGGGCGCAAATAAAACCCGAGACCTTAGCTTATATGAAACATTCTTGAAAAAACCCAAATACGGCAAAATATATAAAGTGGGTTGCATGATCCAGAAACTCTATTACCAATCTGATAACATAATATATTACGTCAGCGTCTATTTTTTGACCTATTTATCGTCTTTAAGACAAAGGCCACAGTCTAATTCTTTATTAACGTTAATTTTGTCATTATTAAATTGAGATAATACATCTATACTCATATTAATTTTGGAAACCTGTAGTTTTTACGGATCATAGCCAAGTAAATGTCAAAAATAGAATATTTGTCAGTTATCCTTTGCAATTAGAGTTATTTAACTGATTGAATATGATTAGATCACGATTAATAAAGCTTAAACTTTTTTAAATCTTTTTAATATGAAAAAAGCAAACAAGCATGTAGTCCATTGATAGTGAGTTTGATTCCTGATGCCAAAACTCAAATAAGATCAAGATCTTACTTGAGGTCAGCCACAGATGCGTTGTTACTCCAGAGAATTAAGTTGGAACGCTTCGGATGTATGTTCACTTACAACACCCTTAAGACTAGAACACAGAACATTTAACACTACTGTGACAGAATAGGTGTGACCGGTTTTCTAAGTTGAGCCACAAGGGATTAAACCACCTGCAGTTAATTTAATTGTTATGATTGTTGTTCTATAACAAAAAATGCTTAATCAGTAATGCAATTGAAGTGTCTTCAATATGGTGCAATTAAATCAGAGTTTCTCAAACTTATGCATCCGCGTGCCCCACTTGAATATTAAAAACTTTGCCGAACCCCTTTAAAAATACCTCCAGGTAGAGAAGAATATTAATAAAAAAATAAGTAATAATCAGAGGGGGTAATACTAGGGTAATGTAAACTTATAAGATATTTGGGCTTGTTCAAAGAGGAACTTTACTTTTAGTTGACGAATGTGCGCTATTATCTAAGTAGCCTTCATTACGTTAAGTTTGTTGCGTACCCCTGACTATCACCATGCGTACCCCACTTTAAGAAACCCTGAATTAAATCAATAAACGTAAAGACAATCATAACACAAAGACCTACTACGAAGCTTAGATAGACGAAGAAATTTACCAACTTCTGAAATATTTATACCAACAAAATTGAATCCTGAATACAAAAAGGCAACAATAGAAACTTCATGAAATAACACGAAGTTCAATAGACCGTCCGCAACATTCGGCCAGCGGTCGCAGATATAATCAAAGGACCTTTTCCAGACCTTTTCTAACTTCGGACAAACAGTGTAGATGGAACGAAATATTATTTATTACGATTTCTCGTTGTATTAGAAAGAACATATCGTGACGCTCACTGCTTTTGTTGTTGATTCCATATTATAGATAACTAGCTGTGCTCCACGGCTTCATCCCTTATTACATGAGAAAAAAGAAACAAATAAATATAGTGTGATGATATATGGCCTATAGCCTTCCTCGAAAAATTTACTATTCAACACAAAAAGATATTTTTCAATTCGAACCAGTAATTCCTGGGATTAAGCCGTTCAACCAAACAAACTCTACTGTTTCCTATTATTCATATATATATATATATATATGTCGGAGATAGTTAAATTACCCGAGTATACGACCTCATTTACTGTATAAGATTGTCAACCCCACACAACATCAGTTGTCAATGTCAATGTATCAGTCAGTATTATTTTGAATATTTTGTCAAGACGCACTTATAATGGTTTAAAATATGAGAAATATCAACATGTCGGTCGACAATGGCGACCATTCAGACGGCAATCTATCGGAATCTGCGACAGCAGCGGTGGGATCGATCTCCAAATCATCCCGTGTGCCTATCGCAATACCCGCTACTCAAAATAAATAATATTTTCGGTCGGAACGTGAAGCTCAAAAGAATAGTGCTACGGTTCCATCGACATCAAAGAAGGAACGGCATTGGGCGTCTTTACCCGAGACGTGGACTATGTTTTTCGAAATATGATGACGGGCTTCCAAAGAATCAATAGAAAATTTACGAATTTATCTACCGTCTTTTGATCCGATTGACAGTTCACTATGGCTCAGTGGTGCAACAAGATTAAAAACCATATGAAGAACAACTTGTGGATCGATTATGAAACCAGAAATACTGCCTTTACTAGCCTGCAGGAGCGTGTTAAGAAATGGCCTGCATGTTCATACCCGTTGTACAAGACTTGGAAAATTTGAAAAAACGATTCACACAACAGTTCTACTCGACCAGGAGGTTTTACTATTTGTTTCGCGACATGGTGGAGTATACGAGCTACCAGGCGGTAACATACATCGAGTATTCTATTAACAAGGTAGTGTTGATAGACCGGCTGGATACTGGTTGGGGTGAGTCCAACAAAATTGATGTTGTGATCTTCGGCATCACGGATATCCAGGTATGGACAGATTTACTTAAATTTACGCCTCGTAGTTTTGACAATAAACAGAATTTGTCTGAAATAAGACAAACAAAGAGCAGGATGGACGAACGGGCGACGAAAGATAAAATTCGTTATGACGCTTATAAAGCCGCTATTCATCAATTTGTACTTTGTGATCTAGTTCTACTTCTAAACGAGCGTTACATGGTTGAGTCATTATGTGAGGGGCGGGCCCAATATATTTGCCACGAACGATTACGTATATAGACAGCTAGTCTACCGGAATCTTCAGAATGTCTTGATCCTGTAAGATTCATGACAGATTTGTTTTACTACGTTACTAATTTATTTTGGTGTGCCTATAAGTAAAAGGTTTGAATTGAGCGATCAATGACTTGATGAAAATTGATAATTCTGTTTGCGGAACGGAGTTTCTTATTGCGCGTTGCGAAGGGGGGCTGGATGGAGAAAATTGGGACCAGTGGTTGTAATGACACTTTTTGCTATAGTTGCTAGCGCGCGTGCTGCTAGCCGTGCGGCGTGCGCGTGTTGCTCTGTCTGTCTCTCTCTCTCGCTCACGGAGGGCAAGCCAGTTATTTTCGTTTCGTCTTTCTGTTTTGCATTGAACCATGTGGTGTCGCGACGATTATTTTTGTGGAGTGTATAGAGTAAAATTTAATTATCAATTCCTTTACTAATTAGTCGAAAGGAACTTTGTTCTATTCGGGTCTCCCTTGACACCTCTCAAGTTTTTTTTTTGTAACATTGAACGTAAGCATGTGTTATGTCTGATTCATCAAATGTTTTATTAAAACCGAAAACTACTACGTTATTGAAGGATGGATTGAAAGTCTTATCGCTTTGTCCTGGTAATTTGCTGAAAGCTGCTAGGCTTGATTGAAATGTGGATTGAAAGCCTTCTCGCTTTGTCCTGGTGGTTTGCTGAAAGCTGCTACGCTTGATAGAAATGTGGATTGAAAGCCTTATCGCTTTGTCCTGGTGGTTTGCTGAAAGCTACTACGCTTGATTGAAATGTGGATTGAAAGCCTTATCGCTTTGTCCTGGTGGTCTGCTGAAAGCTGCTACGCTTAATTGAAATGTGGATTGAAAGCCTTATCGCTTTGTCCCGGTGGTCTGCTGAAAGCTGCTACGCTTTATTGAAGGGTGGATTGAAAGCTTTATCGCTTTGTCCTTTTGGTCTGCTGAAAGCTTTCACGCTTTGCAGTGTAGTTGGATTCAAATATGTCTTGACCCAAGGTTGATGCTGAAAGCTACAACGCTTTGCAACGTGTTCCAAGTGCTGCTTCCGAACAATGTTGAAAGCCTTCACGCTTTACTTTGTGTTGGTGGAAATCTGTTTGTAAACAAACGGCTTGCTAGTGTGTGTGCTGTGTGCTGTGCTTTGTACGTCGGACTTAACGATGAGAATCAACGCGAGAGCGCGTTGAGGGTCAGAATGGCCGTGTCGGAGATAGTTAAATTACCCGAGTATACGACCTCATTTACTGTATAAGATTGTCAACCCCACACAACATCAGTTGTCAATGTCAATGTATCAGTCAGTACTGTTTTTGGAATGTTTTGTTAAGATGCACTTATAATGGTTTGAAATATGAGAAATATCAACATGTTGGTAGACAATGGCGACCATTCAGATGGCAATCCATCGGAATTTGCGACATATATATATAATAATAATATTCTGTTTGTTTATAACGTTAACACCTGTACAAATTAGACCACTTTCAATGACGCTTTAAGCTAAATTATCATATATAAACATTCAATTATTTGGCATCTGAATTAATTTTAAGTGTCATTAATGTTAAGATTATTTATTGAAACATTTTTGGTGTAGAAAACAAAGCCTATGTTATGTTTCTTATCAATTGGTACAAAATCTTATAACAAATCCACAATTAGCTTTATACAGTCAGCTAGGTGGTTTCAGCAGCCATTTCGTGGCATTTTTTATAGTATGGAAGTAGCAAACGAGCATGTAATCAACCCTAGGTAAGATCAAAGTCTTACCTAAAGTTAGCGACAAATGCGTTGCCACCCCTGATGACTAAGATGGAATGCCTCGGAAAAGTATGACTCCCTTACCACACCCTTCAGACCTAAGCATAACAGCGCATAACACTGCTGGGCAGAAATAAGCGTGGCGGTGGTGCTTCCGCAGTCCAGTCATAAAGAGTTCTACCACCTTCAAAATAACACTAATAATACTAATTGGATTAAATATACTGAATTAATGTAATACGATTAGTATAGGAAATAAGGGTTTCTACATACTAGCGTTTCTACAACGTAGACGTTTGTTAAATGTATGCGCAGCGCAGATACCGCGGCAATGTAACTTGTATGTTACATGGTCACTTCAGTTTGGTATCGTCATTAACAAAATGGATTCCATCGAGGATACAGGTACCTACCAATGTTGGACTTATATATAGAAATAACATTATTATTAAACGATCGATAAAAAATAACATTTTACAGGAGAACCGACTTGGAAAAAATGCTGGGAGTTTTTGATTTCGAATGCTGAAATATTTTTATTAATATCAAAAGGCCACTTTATCTGTCAGAGGATATAGCAGAGGACGGGTAGTAATTATAACAGTGTGAGGGAGGTTGTTTTTTTAAATAATGATGATGCGCTAACTTATACGAGATATCTGCATTGCGCATACGATGGAGAAACGCTAATGAGTAGGAGCCCTAACAATGCCAACGAACTGGTGTACGCAGCAAATCCCAGCATGAGCGAGCTCGTCAGCACAATCATGTAAGCCCCCTTTGTTTTATCGCTGCAGGACTCGCCGAGCAACGTGAACGCCATGGACTGGGAACCACTGGACCTGGAATAAAATATATAAATAATAAAGTTTCCCTTTAAATATTATTAAGGTGATAGAACCAGTGTTGTTCGATCTATTACATCTATTTCTAGCGTGAAGCGGTTCTAGCGTTTCGTTGGAAGGGTGAGGTTGCTGACTCACTTATATTTGAAGCAACCATCTCAGTCCTCGGGAGTAGCAACGCATCTGTGTCTACTTCAGATAGACCCTCTGTTCTATATGAAGTTGCTTACAGATGTCCATGGGCGGACTTGGACGAAATGGACTGCATGCTCGTTTGCTACTTTAATCTGATAAAATAATAATTATAAGATTTAAATATTTTTCAAGCTTCTACTTCATCTTGATTACAATTTGTTTTATTTGTAAAACACGTTTTTTCAACGCTAGGTGTATTTATTTTAAAGCCTTTAGTTTTAGCTTGAAAATCTAAAAGGGTTGGAATAAATATGTGATGGAATTTTGTTACTTCTACCTGTAAAATAATTTCAGACCTGTGTAAAATAATACCTGTAAGGTAAAGTCTGATATAGTTGGTATAACTCAATTGAATTTTCATTACATAATCTTAACATCTTAATCAGAAAACCAATCGGTGCTTCGATAATTTTGTCTCATTAGCAAAACGATCTTGAAGGATTAAATATGATTCAATATACAGAACTATAATATCCTCATCATTATTAAGATCAGAAACTTCATTATAATGATTACTTACAGACTTGAAGTGATACATTTCACGATCGCCAAAGTAATCCAGTTAGGAGAAAAAGCAGACAGAGAAGCTAGAATAAAACTGCCCCAGAGAGAAATTGTTAAGCTCTTCATCCGGCCCTGCGTGTCTGCGATATAACCCCAAGGATACGCCATTATGATTGAACCTGAAATATATAAAATATATCAATTGTACATAAATGTCGCTGCAATATATGTTACACACTGTTTCGTTACTTTTTAATGTCACTGAGGATTTCTTAAAACCTTAACTTGCAATTATTGATACTCGGGATTCCTATTTTCCGATTGAAATTGTAATCGTCAGAATATTTACGAGAGTCGTTGTTAATATTTCTTAATATTTAAAGTGTAAATGTAAGTACATATATAATTTTTACTGATGACGATAATGCTTACGATATCTTCGTTGTCAACCTATTTATTATTATCCCCGGAGATAATTATTTTATCCCGAAAATATTATTTATTATTATCCACGGGCCTCATAATAGGACACTTTAAGGACACACAGTTCACCACGCTGGCCAAGTGGAAATTGGTACAGGTAACACACCCTTGAATTTTCTTTTTAGAGATATAAATCTCCTTAATGAAGCGAATTTCAAAAAGTATGTTTAAATAACTTACCTAAGAGAGGCATAGATAGCAGTAAGCTGTTCTGATTGTGGTCAAGCTTCAGATCGCAGGCGCAAGCGCTCGACACGAGTGCGAAACCGAACATATCCAGGGCCATCGCGTGGACGGAGAAGGCCAGGACGATGAGCAGGCTGATATTGTACCAGCCGTTGCCTGAATACATTTATCAATAAAAAAGGAACTATGAAAATTTTCAAATAAAATACTACAGTTTTGCAAGTTTATTGGGTTGTTGAGAACAAGAACGCTGAAATAAACCTTCTGATGAAAATCATGATAACTTATACTAAGCTTCAAGATGATGTATGGTTTGTTTTAGCAGTAGCTTTTTAGATTGAAGAAAGTTAAGGACAACACTGGCGAAATGTATATAGGGTTTTGATAAAGTCAGTGAATATTTTATAAGACAGTCAAATATTACCTGGTCTGAAAACTAATATTATACTAATATATTTTGAAGAAGAATATTGTGGTGATGGAAAATAAAAATTTGTAGTAAAAGTAAATAATGTAAAATAGAAAACTAAATAATCTATATATACTAAATCAAAATAGAAACTTGGATGCCTAAGACGGCCGATGAACACTAAAAGCGAAGTACATATGTAATACAAACGTTGAAACTCTTTTAAGAATTCTAAGTATAGCAATGAGTTTGATGAAAAGTCAGCCATATGATGTTTTATTAGAAAAAAATGGTTAAATCTAGATTATATTTTTAACTGCTCCATCCAGTCCATCTATACTAAGAAGTAACATATATTTTAAACTTAAATACACATTCAGCCATAAGCTAAATGTCTTATACTCGTAATTAGATTAGAGGCTAAATCCTAAGTCTATCCCTTCGTCTAAAATTCTGAGTTCCCAAAGCGGCCCAGATTGACACCCGAGCTCAATTGGAGACTCGGCGAGATAGAACCTCATTGGCGTGACAAAAAAATAGGGGTTCACATAAATTAAATCTAAATTATTTCATGAACCTCCCCATGAAAGAATTTAGATTTGGCGACCTTTTAGTTGTCAATTTACATTTTTCTTTTACGTGGTTGCAACTGAGGTGGCCACAAAAATTTCTATAGACCTAACCTTCCATTTTTTGGCGAGTTTTGAAAATATGGTAGACATGTTGCTGCAGGGGTTCATCGGAACTAGCTAAATTTCGAAAGTGGTCTGTGATAAAAGAAGTCTGGAAACCCCTGACCTAAATTAACAGGTGATTATAATTGTCAGTATTTCAGTAAAATAGTCACAAATACTCCATTAACACGAATAGTATTGTATTCTTATACTTTTTAAATAATATCCTTCTTACCTGTTAAATTAATAGCTTCATCGTACGTATACACCTTATCTTCTTCTTTTTTATACCTGGTGATGGCCCAGATTACTTCATCACCGTTATTGTTCTCACCAAATTCTGCGTCATTTTTATAGTATTTGCCTTCTGCCAAAATTTCTTCGAAGCCTGGACCCATGGCTTATATACCAACGTTCACAATAAACACATTCGAGTCTTAGAGTAAGTACTCTTAATATCAAAATGAAATTTTATTTAAATTTAGTTCAGACACGTAGTGAAACACTGAAATTATTTTCCTAAAGACATACATGTTTTAATTTATTTCCAAGGATCTTCCAGTCGAGTAGATATGAAGCCCAAAAAATAATAGTTAATTAACACAAAGATAACAATATGGGACCGGTTCTGAAGCGATACTGAAATTTAAAACGTAGGTACCCGTACATACGATCACGAAGAATGTATTTGTACTTAAACAATCATACAAATAAATGCAAAAACGTATGTACTTATGTACAGTAGAGCGGTCGGTTAACTAGACATATACATGCCTTATAATTAAGGTCGTTTGTATATAGATCATTTGCTTTTAAATACTTTTACATATTTAATAAAAATGAACATGCAGTGCCACCTGCACTGCATGTTCATTCACTGTAAGTGGTAATAGCTGTTCAATGTACATACAAGGTATTTAGAACGTGGTAACTACATCGAATATGCTTCGACTGGGGCACCATCGACACATTTATTTCTAACGTGAAGCAGTTCTTGTATTTGGGTGGAAACAGTGACGTAGCGTGGGGGGGCGGAGGGGCGGTCTGCCCTGGGCGGCACTTTTTAGGGAGCGGCAAAATTTTCTTTCTGAGGGCGGCAGCATTAGGTTTGCGACCTTTTTTGTTGTCAATTTACATAGTACAGTTTTTGGCCAACTAAAATTTTAACTCCCGCCCCGGGCGGCTTAAACCCACGCTATGCCACTGGGTGGAAGGATGTGGTTACCGGCCCAATTTCATATTAGGCGACCTCTAGTCCTCAGGAGTAGCAACTCAACTGTGACTGACTTTAGATAGAACCTCTGTTGTATATGAAATTGGTTACAGATGTTTATGGCTAGCGGTCACCACCTACCATCTAGTGGACTGCACGATCGTTTGTTACTTCAATCTTGTATAAACAAGCCCAAGGGTTTGTCACGTTGTTCAATAAGGGAGAATATTATAAAACCTGAAAATTTCTTGTACCGAAATAAGTACATATATTTTTCATATGTCCACATGAATACACTTAAAATATGAATTTAAATATGATAATCACAGTTAATATCGATACAATGTAAATTTTAGCGTTTTGTTTTACACATAAATCACTTTCTGATCCGGTGGTAATGCAAAAAAATGTAAATGACAAATTGTAAATGCTCCCGTAGGCCTATACATAATGAAGACGTTTCATTTCATTTCATATAATTTTATATTAATTACTTTAGTATGCGTGTGTGCGTGTGTATATGTGTACATTTTAAATATCATATGTTTAAATTTCATTTCATTGATATTTTCAATGTCATAACTTTAATATTGACACAGATGTTTTGCAATTTAATTGTTTGCAATACATTTAGATATATACCTTTGTAAGTACTTAAGTACATATGAATGTACCACAGAAGGACGGCATTTAAAGTAATATTTGTGAATGAAATTTTCACAAAATAACTATGCAAAAACAGCACACAATACGAAATCGTTCATTACTAGGTTTTGTCTCGACTCCGCACGCTTGGGCTTGTGTCATGTGTGATAGGTCATAAATTATAAATGTCCCAAATTTCAACAATGTCCAATCAGTAGTTATTGCGTAAAAATCATTTTTTAACTGATTTAAATAACAATCGAACATGCAGCCCACCTGATAATGATGGTAAGTGATTACTGCCGCCCATGGACATTTGTAAGCAACTTCATATAGAACAGGGGTTCTATCTGAAGTCGATCACAGATGCGTTGCTACTACTGAGGACTAACATGATCGTTTCATATATAAGTCACATACAATATACAAGTTGGTAGAACCAGTGTAGTTCGACCGGGGAAGTACCACCGCCGCACCTATTTCTAGCGTGAAGCAGTTCTTGCGTTTC
>DWLI01002385.1:0-13301 GCA_018249915.1 Cecropterus dorantes dorantes
GGGTCTTCTCTCAGATTGAGAGAGTTTCAGGCCATAGTCCACCGCGCTGGCCAAGTGCAAATTGGTAGACTTCACACTTCACACACCTTTAAGAACTTTTTTTTTGAAGAACTCTCGGATGTGTAGGTTTCCTCACGATGTTTTTCTTCACAGTAAAGCAGTGATAATTAACTTCTAATACGCACATAATTTTAGAATAATCTGTGACGCCTGCCTGGGATTCGAACCCTCGACTGAGAGGCCGAATTTCAACCATTCGGTTATCAATCACTGCTATGGCAATGGTCACTTGTCATTAGGTAAACTAGATGTTCGTTTACTTCTATAATGTAGGTATGTTTACTCGTATAAAGACAGTCTAAACCTCGAACTAAGGATGTTACTCATGATGAAATATTTATATTAGACCTGCTGCTTAACATAGTAGTGTGTGCATTCTGGTTTCAAGAGATGTAATACAGTTAACTTGGTAACTTAGAAATTCCTTGTAACTTTGAGTAAAACTGGTTTAATACTTCTATTTTTTTTTCAGAATAAGTGTTCAATGTTACCCATGATATTTAAGTTATTAAAATTCAAGGATTTTTGTTTTCCAAAATAGTTCCCTAGACTTAAGGCGCTTATGCTCGCTAAAGCCCAATTTTCTCTATTTTTTTTTCTAAATACTCTGAAACTTGTTTAACAAGACATAACAAAGTCATTCCATTCTTTAATATTAAAAAAAAATGTGAAAATCTCTTAAACGTAGACGTAATACTAAGGGAGTTTGAATGAAAAAAACTGATTTGAAATTTGAAAATTTAATAAAACTTATACTCAGTTCCAGTTGAGAACAGACTTACAAGGACACTCTACTTACCAATGGATATGAGCAGACAACACAAGATCAACTGAACAGTATTTACCAGTCGCGGGGCAACCCGGGCGATTACATTATGCTTCAAGAATTGCAAACTAGCCATACCAGCACACTCAAGTGACTTAGCTCTCATGTAAACCATGAAAACCCTAATGTGCAGTGGTCTATATTATACTCCGATTTGATAAGTAATCCCTACCAGCATTTTATTACTTAAATAAACAACATTTGTAACTGGTAATTATACCAGTGTATTAACACACCCTTCATAGATCTTCATAGTAAATCTCGAAGGAAAGTCTATATATTCTGCTGTAGTTTTGAATATGTACAAAGCCCCAATTTCTTGCAATTATCATCCAAGTAGATAAATAATAAATAAGATCATCTAGCGAACATTAACAACAGAGTAATTAGTATCCATATAACATAATAATATACAGTATTATCATAAAAGAAGGCAATCGACCTACAGGTAATAAGATTTTATACATTGCCATAAGTCTAGTACATTTTGTGCATACATCCATTATCTAGCATGTACAACTAACACCGATAATAAAACGCTTCTACAAACAATTACAGCAAGAGATACGAGGCACATTATTTTGTATTTATAATATTCTAGTTTACACTTTTATTGCAACTCGCCGCGACCGCGACTGGCGCGGGACATTCAAATTCATACAAAGCGTGTAACCGTCAGACCTTACGGGAGACCGCTTCCGTCGATAGATAAAATTCTGTATATTTAATTTAATGCACAACAACCGTGACTAGATATTTAAGATTCAAGTGCGCTTGCTACTAAAGTATTGTGAGGTGCCGCCTTCCAGCTCTACAGTACAGCAGTACGGCCGCGCCCAGACACACGTAAGCTGATTGTCGGCGAGGAAATTACCAACTCGATATAAAGTTCAGCTTCGGTTACAAAGTAGCTGTACCGGTTCTATTATACAATCAGAACTGATTATTATTATTGACAGTAGTACCGATTGCAATACATACAGCTTTAATAGTGTAAAGTCACTGGACACGATCCGTTTTAAAGTAAACATTGGTATATTATTAACGACATACTCGTACATACATACCGACCATATTTAAAACAAATAATATTTATATTATGAACTATAATATTATAAGAGAAGACGTAATGTGTGAAGGACAGAATATCTTTGTATATATCAATGCCTTTAGTCTCACTTTGCGGATTAGAAACTACATACATTTGAAACTACAATAAATTTGTGGTTTTGTAAATAAAATATATCCCATTCGTATGTGACTCGTCCGGTCACCAGCGGAGAAGAGTACACGCGTAGGTATACAAATTCTTCACACTCATCAGCATGAGAATAGCCAAAAATCTATCTTACATCCGCAAAGTGTGACTACAATAACATTGAACAGATCTAATATTAGTAACGATGGAATATTAATTTAAATCATCACTAAGGTATTAAAAGATATATTATATGTAAGAAAAAATATTTATAGCAAATAGATTAACTTTTATTCTATTACAGAGAGACTACCTAGAATTTTTACCTAATCGAAACAACACCTTTTAACAAATAAATAACGCGGCTATCATCTTTCAGCGAAACATTGTTGTAATTTGTTTCCAAATAAATTTCCGAGATATTTCCCATATATTGCCAAACACTGCCCGCAGCTAAGACGAGAGATAGATACGTTTATACTTTGAAGGTAAAAAGGCATACATCCACGGCGTCCGAATTGAAAACCTAATTCTTAACGCAGCTCACGCGGCGCTGCAGAGATACGCCTTTGTAACCACGGAAAGACTGTACTGGACACAATAATATTAAAAATGTATAATATACAGAACTATAACTTATTTACGAACAATATATTATATTAATATTTAATTATTTCATTTGTACAATTGTTGGCGTTGCTATGACACCCGTTTTTATCCACAAACATAACCGCGTGAACGTCGAAACGTGTAAATCCTAAGTATACTTTTTAGAGAAGAATGAAACTAATCTGAAATAAAAAAATATACATTTAGTGTATTAAAAGATAATGTCTTTTCTATTATGTGTGGATACAAACGAGCGTGGACCGGGACGACGTGGTAACATTGGTAACGGAGCTCACTGGAGAGCGCGCAGGACCTGCGGAGGGAAAAGGGATTAGAAGGACAGGGAAGATGGTTTCAGGATTGTGAAGCGATAATCGATAAGGAGCAAAATTCGAACATAAATTCAAAAAATATATTCATTATTTTTTTAACTCTTAACTGATTCTCGCATTTATGCCGTAAAAGTTATACAAATGCTTGTGATTATCAGTTACAATTTTACGTTTAGACTTCTGAATTTCGAAGTAAAAACAGATTAAAAATTAATCTTAAATCATTTCAATATTTAATGACTTTGGGACTTCGGAGGAAGGAGTTGGAAGGATATAGGAGCTAGGACATTGGATGGCTAGTAGGATGAACATTACATTAGAATAAGAAAAAAATGATCAATGGGGCGGTCGTAGTGTCGTGTAACTGGCTCATGTTGGCTGACTTGTACTTCGTGATCTGATTTAATAATATTATCAAGATACTGTAGTTTTGTCGCATATCACAGCTATTAAGTAAAACGATAAATGATAAGGGAGATATTAATATCTTAAATACAAAGACATTTGTATCAAAGTCATTACGTATTTTTAGAGTATAGTAGTTTGTATTATGGCACTATATCGAACACTGAAGTAAAAAATATTGAACTTCATTCAAGTACAAACATCCACTTAATACTCTTTCTTTTAATATTTTCTTTTAGAGTGAGGAGTAAGAGCTGGTAGTACTTACAACATATTCTTTAGGTTTGCTACCATATTTATTATGCCTACTAAATTCAGATACATTGCTAACTTTTATTATGTCGAGTAGTTTTGATTGCTATCACTGAATATTTTGCCACCTGACAAATACGAGATACAGCAACATATTATAATGATATTCAGCACACATTCAGTTACACGAAATTACGACACAATTCTACAAAAGTAAGACCAGTGTACAGCTCCTAGTGTGATGGTGTCCGTCACCTAAACGATAATGTGTATAAAATAAAACACTAAATAACAATACCAACTAAAACTACCACAACAAATAATAATAAAAAAATTACACTTCATTTGACTACGATAAAAGTTCTAACGTTGTATATCTAGAATAAAAGTAAATATATGCATGTTTGTCTTATATTAAGTAATTAGGGATGAATTATGATAGAGGCCGCGGCGGCCGCTCCGGCGCTACCGGCCTTGCTGCTGCAGGACCCCGTACTTCCTCAATTAACGTAAGCCGCTACTAAACATTTTTATATATATTTCTCGTACTTAATGTGAAATAGAAACGCTTTTCCTTTAAGTTGTAGTTGAGTTTATCATTTCTTATACGCACCTATCAAAGAAATACCGCTTTAAACCCAAACGGCCTCTATATTTTGATCGTTATAATGTTTTTACGTAAATTATTCGCAACTTTCAAATCCAACGACAAATGACAATTAAAAATTAAAGTGAATAGTTTTCCGCAAGCTATATAAATCATGATTATACTTGTATAGGCAAGTTTTTGTCTCCTCGTTAAACTATTCTATTATTTCCACAAATAGCCTTAATAACTAGCAAACACGGGCTAAGGAGAGAGCAATTGTTTACCGTTGTAATACAGACGCGATTATGAGACTAACGTCACAGCATTGTAGTCATTAGCTTATTGTAATAAGATGGATATTTGCTCGCGTCTTCGAGGCCTGTAATCTATGTCTGCAAGGCTGCGAGCTAAGGCGATTATAAGAGGCACTACATTAGAATAATGACACGCGGGCACACAATGTCAGCTGACGTATAGAGGACCATTACGACGGTATAAGCCAAAATGTATCCTTACGTAATTGATACGAAAATAAATATCAGAACATCATAACCGAAGGCATATTCGACTATATCTAAACGAATTATGCGTAAAAGTCTTCGTTAGATGTTTTAAATGTCTTTTAAATTTAATCTAATTACAAACAATTAGACATATTGCACGAATTTATATGTAACAAAAGCACAAATCGATATACGTTTAAAAAACCAACGCGTTTATATAATATTACGGTCCGTTTAGTATCCACGACATGCCAAAGCAGCAAAAACCGGCAAATTTAACAAAATGACGCATTCGAGCAAGAGAAGTGGGCCTAAAATGGCTCCTTGGAGCAACCGCCGCGCGATTGAATAGTGTTCTAGCTAGAGCGAGAGGGCCGCGACAGAGCGGGACGGCTCTACACGTCCACGACCATCTTCTTGTGGATGTCGGTGTTGCCCACCACGTTGCAGAACTCCTCGAACGAGATCTTCCCGTCTTCGTCCTTGTCCGCGAACAGAATCGTCTTGTCAACGATCTGCTGCAGTTGCGTGTCTTTTAAGTTATTGCCGACCATCATTTTAAGTACCTGCAATCAGATTGTTAAGATTTATGTACAGTTTACGTTTAAAGGTAGACCTAGTGATAAAAGAACTCAGTCTCTTAAGTCTTGTAAGAATGGGTTGTAGAGTACTCAGGAGTTAGGAGTCGCGAGCGAGTCGCTTATGCTCGTCTAAGTCATATAAATCGTCTAAGCCAAAATGCATACGTTTACATCTTTTGTTGATTAAGTATATAGTTTTGTAGAGTGCCCTGGAATTGTAATCATTTTTAGTACACGTCAACGAGTCTTGAAAAATCTTTCAAGAAACGACTCTGTCTTCAGGATAGTAGACATCGGCTATATCTTTACTCTTTAGACTCAAAACTTAAAAAAAATAGTAAATTCGCGAGTCTTCATAAACAAAGAGTCTTTTCAATATGACTTGAAAGACGGAGTCTCATCCATTACGTAGAACACTTCACGGTTCGACTCCGGAGGCACAACCGCCTCAGACATTTCTGCCTTATAACAACAACGTTGACTTCTTTTCTGTTCTGATAAGGATGTGGAATGGAAGAAACTCACACGCGACGCTCCCATATAGTCCCTAGGTGTAGCAACGCATTAGTGGCAGACTTCTGGTAGAAACCCTATATTTCTTTACATATATAGATTTATTTTATGGTAGAACCAGTTTAGGTCTACCGAGGAGGTACAACCACAACACTTATTTCTAGCGTGAAGCAGTCTTGCGTTTCGATGGAAGGATTTTATTGCCAGCTCGATTATATATGAAGTTACCGTTTTAGTTCTCGGCAGTAGCAACGCACCTGTGATCGACTTCAGATAGAACTCCTGTTCTATATGAAATTGCTTACAGGCTCTTTTTCTTTACGTACAATCATACGTACATTCAACACACATTATTTAACACGAAGTCAATATGTTTAATGGGTGAATAGCTGCTACAACTATAAAAGTTATAAATAGAATCCCAAAACACCTGGAAGAGCTCTCCGTTGGAGATGAACCCGTCGTTGTCCATGTCATAGATGCGGAAGGCGAAACGCAGCTTCGACAGCTTGTCGCCCTTCACGCTGAATTGAGACACTCCCTGGATGAACTCCTTGAAATCCACCTGGAAAACAAAAATCAACGATCTTATAGAATTGAGGGTGTCAGAGCTCATTAAAAACTTTGACATACTAGATTTGATTTGGAACCCGAAAGGGAAGTCACTTTAATGGCGAAAACCATCAGAAATGGAATCCTGTCTGATCCAAAGTATGTGTATTCTGAATCGTATCTTAGCCTCTTTTTATATAATTATGGCCAGTAGTTTAATTGAATAATAAATAATCCTAAATAACTTGATATATCCGCTTAATAATCAAGTATCTTAGAAATAATAACCTTTCCTAACAAAAACGGATACCTACACAGTCCCGTACAACAAAGCAACAAACTTTCCACCTAATTAAATGAACACATACATCGGTAGCTAACTAAATCGGTAGAAAACTAGATGAGTACTCCGCAAATAAGTGTAGTTGTACCATTGAAATACCTTTTCAATATTCAGTTTCAGCTAAACAAACGAACATTCTGACGTATTCTATCAACATACAATGGCGTATACCTCGTAAATGCAGTCCTTCACAATTCCATTATAGGCTTGTGATCATTTTAAAAGTGACGAAGTATATGTACATTTACAGGGTTTAAAATATAATATTCCACCTTTAATTCAATTTTAATTTTAGGAATTTTATAGATCTATTGGCAAGTAGAACCATAAATATACAATGGAAATTTCACTCACAGACTCCAAAGCTACCAACGACCTTTAACCTACAGTAATTTTGGTCTTTATATAATTATGTAACTAAAAAAGTAAATAAGTTAATGAAAATGTTTAGTGGCGTACCTCGCCGTTCCCGTCAGCGTCAAATATGTCGATGACGCGTTGCACGAGCGGATTCTGCTGCAGCTCCGGCAGCGACATGAACTCGTCGATGGACAGCGCGCCGGAGTTGTCCAAGTCCAACTTGCGGAAGCGCTTCCCCAGCCGCCGGATCTCGTCCGCGTCGACTGCCCCCGCACAACATTCCATCACGACATTGCCCATCGGACATCACGACACGGCAATGTTGCTACATCGGTACCATGATGCTCTACTTACATATTATAGACATAAACGATTGCGTAGTTTTTAAAGCCAAAATTTCAGGCAGTTAAATTTGGCGAAACTTTCATGTAGGCAGTTTTATAGCCCGATAAATACATCATTGCCGTTCGTTTGTTTTATCTAACATACAATACAATGTACCCGCTCAATATAGTGGATATTCAGGTCGCGTTTCCAGTTCATTGATTAAATATGTCGGGGCAAACCTTGTCGCCAATTTATTACTTCTTGTCACTGTTAATTTGTGTGCGAAGTAGAGTACTCCGAGCATTTAGTGGCGTTATGTCTCCATTTGATGTAGAATCTTACATCATGATTAATAGTATATAAAATGGAATTGCATGTATATCACAATCAGAGTTAATTGCAGTGACTGATTATTCTTAATTCTGCTACAGCTTGATCGAGAATGAATGCAAACGCGATCTGATTCCTCTCGCGCGTTATTTGGTTGGTTCGTCGCGCGAGCCTGGCTACTACTTTGCACATAACTAGACCATAGAACAAGGCTGCAACTCACAAACATTACTGTCGTTCGTGCAAATTTAGCGATAACATTTATCTCGCCTGAAACAGAGTCCGCCTAACAAAACTCCGATAACGGGACGCCAAACTGCAGCGGACTGAATCATTCTCCCAATTTTTATGTGGGTTTGAACCATGACATTTTGTATTCAATGAATTTGTTCACGTGATTAATTTATTCAAAGAATATTTCGTATCCCAAAGGTATACGGCGACTCGACTGTACCTACCGTATAATCATATATCGCTGTGGGGGAGCACCTCATCGAATGAGTTTCGAATAAATATTATAAAAAACTGATATGGAGCCCGCAGACCCCGTGTTCGTCGGCGTACCGAATGCTATTCCTGTTACGATCAAGTCAGCGCTATTCACAGCATGGTGCTCGTTTGGCGTGAACATTTTAAAGCATTTGGGAAACAACGATATTGCTATATTTAGGTCCAGCACAATGCCGTCCCATTAAACCTAGTAGCGCAGCAGCGATACGTCCAAATCGCCGAATTACGTTGCAATTTTTACATGTGCCAGATATAATTAATTATTACACGCATGTTACCCACACAATGGGGATTCATAATTATTCCTGACGACGGTCTCGCGTCGCACGGTACCTACGAGGCTATAATTAAACATACAAAGCGTTCTACCGGCCGAGTGCACGAGCGACCAGATCGGCGGGGACCGCTCGCCCGCTGGTCTCCGCCACCCCGCGAGGGGCGTACAAGATGGGAGGGCCAACACAAAACTAAAAGCCAGGGGAGGTCAGGCGTGATAATCATAAATTATCTTCAGTTTTTATGTGAATTTATCATTACAAAATAAAGTATTCTTCCTTTATCTCTGTGACACGACAAACACGCTTGTAAATAAAAAACGCTCAGATTCCAGTGTATTGTTTACGTCTAAAATTAGTGTAAAAAATGCGTAATGTCTTATAGCGTCTACAAGTTTTTTGTGGAATCTAATTTGTCCACAAATAAGACAGGGGTTTACCAAATTATCTAACTTGAAACAATAATGATTATTATTTTATTAACCCGAAATACCAAATTCATATTTATGTCTTTGGACATTAATACTAAAAAATCTATAATTAAAAAGATGTAATCTGATATGCAGTCTGAATTTCTTTAAACAACTTAGAGATACCTGACCTCCTCCATGCGCATACAGTTCTCACACGGAAACAGTAGTCCTCCCAGCAATGCTGCTTGTGGCTGGTGCCCTCACAGGTGTCTATTGCACTACGCACTGCCAATGTAGCTATCTTTATCACTTAAAGAACTTGACTTTTCAAGCAATATTACTAAAATGTAACTGCCTTTGATAAATGCGCAATAAGCTGTACATTTTATAGTGGTTGTGTTATGTACTTTTAATTGTATTAAGTAGGCACTAGTAACTACTTTATGGCATGTACATATTTGAAATCTATAATGAAATAAAGTATAGCTCCATTGTCTGCATTTGTTGCAATGGACGCATGGTGTGGGTCCTGACCGCAAGCCACATAGCTTGGAGCCCACAAACAGATCTACAAAACAATCTAACCATCGTAACAAACATTCACAATGTAGTGTGATGACGCTCTCTAGAGGCGAGTGTGACGCGGATGCACTAGCCAACCAGCCCATGTTCTATGTACATCCAGAACAATTTTTATATAACAAACTAAAATAACAAAGCAAAGAAGACTATAAAACGGAAAGCAACAGATATAAATTTTAAAATAAAATAACATAAGAAAAAAAAAGTGCAAGAACAGGACTCTATGTAGTCATGAATGAAGAATAATTTAGATTCTAAACATTTAAGCAATATAATTGAAAGACTGAGACTATTGAAAAATTATTTTGTAAAATTATGTGTAGAATAGAAAGTAATTTGTTAATAATGAATTAGAAAATTTGGCCCCTGGATTATTTAACTTGATTATTACCAGTAGCCGATAAGAAATTGGATCCATACAAAAACATATATTATATTAATGACTTTTATTGCATTTGTACAATAATAGGCCGGCAGTTAATTATGACTCATACATGTTATTGTTAATTAGTGTATATAATCATTGAAGACGTAAACGACTCAGTGGATGTTTTAAAAAATTGTTCTGGATATGTGGTGTGTACGTGCAGTGTGTCAACATGAATATGGCATCGGAGGCGAGTGACTCTACGACACTCACAGTTCTCCACCTTAAAATCAATGCAGTTAACACGCGCTGAAACAAATGTCTTGTTATGCTTCATTCACACTTTACTTCACACTTTGTTATGTGTCCACTAACTCTTAAGGAAACGGGACTCTATTAAAACAATGCGGGAAGATACAGTAATAAAAATACTCATAAGTAAAAGGAAACTTAAAATTAACACGAAATCGAGTAGTTAAGGGAAAGTTGATAGTTATTTGCGATCTTAGAGGTGTATCGCTAAGTCTCAAGAGGATTTAGAAGAAGTTTACGCCAAGATTCATAGAACGAAACAAATCTGGGCAGCCAGGTAGATAAAATGCGATTTTGCGATTCGTTCGCGATCTGCCATGCGACAATGTTACACACTGAATAGTGATCAGACTGCAGACAAAAGGAAAATTAAAAAAGCGAGTGGCGGGTACTCACAATTTGAACATAGTTCCATAGGAATTGAGTTTTCATTGCCCTGGAAAATGAAATTATTATTCCAATAATTCGAGCGGTAAAATTAAAGGTCACACTATAATTTAACGTCTAAGTAACTGTTATAATGTCAAAGAGTTAGACTTAATTTATGAAATTGAAACAATATTAGTTAAATTACGCGATCTCAGGTCAACACCCAGCCGCGCTGCAGACGACTTGCAAAATATCTGCAATATATGCAAATTGGTTCAATAACGAACCATAAATACATACCATTTTGCTTGTTTTAAGTTATCAATTTACTCGTAGCAGAAACTATTTATGGATAACACTTGTAATCCGAAATTCTCAAAAATCAATTGTAAAAGAAATACTCGTCCCTGAACAGGACACAGCATCGATCTAAATAAAATTACAGATTAAAGATGAAAGGAGCGCTCATTTTGGTTTGACAGATAATACACATTGACACTTCATGCAAATTTGCAAAACATGAAACAACATTTTTTTTAATTGAACAGATTAAAACCATTAATATTAAATTACTTCAATTTTATATATAATGCAATATTGTATTTTATAGTAAAAACAACATTAAGTTATGACGAGGGGTAGTTTTTCTGTGCTATACATATTTTGTTGTGAATGAATCCTATCAAATGTCAATGTCACGTCATTCCCCCTTCCCCCAAAGTCTTTCTCTTTCCGTAAAACTCAACGATGGCGGCCGGGGTAGGTTAAATTTAAGCTTAATTTATCTAGTTAATCCATTGGTTTCTTACTTTGTGATGAATAAAAGAGCATAATATTTTCATCCTTTAGTGTATGATATTTTTATTTTCCGCAGGTACTTTACACTTATCCGGAAAACTTCCGAGCCTATAAGGCGTTGATCGCCGCACAGTACTCTGGAGCTGACGTTAAAATCGCTCCCAACTTCGTGTTCGGAGAGACAAATAAGTCAGATGAGTTCCTGAAGAAATTTCCGGCCGGCAAAGTGAGTGATAGTTCGTTAGTGATACGTTAATTCAGTGTAGTGACAAAGTTATCTGCACAGATGTTTTCTGAGGTGACGTGTAATAATTGCGATTATTTTAGGTGCCAGCGTATGAAAGTGCCGATGGGAAAGTTCTGCTGACGGAGAGCAATGCTATTGCTTATTACGGTGAGTCATTGCCCTATATTCAGCTGTATAAGTTCGTTACCATACGCCTAACCTAAGTGTTACTGACCTATAGTTCATTCACTGCAGAGGAGCCTTGACCCTCGCCAAGGATATCAAACCTTGTTTAAAATTTATTTCAATATCACTGATTTAATCATTATAATAAAGCACAGTTGATATTCATCTCTTTATTATAAAAAATACACAAATCAGTAGAATTGCATTATAAGCAGTGTACATATGCTGCTAAGTAATAAAGAAAATAATCATTTAAATTTGTTAGATACCCTAAATAATATTATGTGGTTAGAGACATACATAACAAAATCAGCGGATTTTAATTAATCTCTGAAATTTGAAAATCCTATCAGCTGATGAAGTAACAAAAAGTTGCACAATTACTTTTTGCTTGTCATCATAAAAATCAGTGATAGTTTCATTACAAATCAATACTCATAAAAGACCACATTTTATGTCATTGCGTGGCATGAAATATGTTTGAACCATGGGTTGTGCATATAAGTAACATATAATCTATGTGTGTGATAGTTATATCATAAATATGGACATTATTTAATTTGTTTTTGGTTAAAATTATTACTTGATAGACAATTTTTGGATTACAAATAACTCAGTATGTGTTACAATTAACCACTCTACTTTCCCAAATAAGTAAAAAAAATCTATACATCTAGACTATACTAATATTATAAAGAGTAGTTTGTTCTGTTGAAAGGGCTAATCTCAGGAACTACTGGTTCGATTTCAACAATTTGAATTTGATCAACTTTTTGTGTTGAATAGTAAATTTCTTGAGGAAGGCTATACCTATAACATGCTTTCCTTTTTTTGGTTTGTTTTTTTGTTTTGCACAGCTAGTGTAATATAATGCTAAAATATATTAACAATTATTGCGGCAATAAGGCCACCATGTCGGTAAGACACATTGGTTTGGGGTTTGATCTCCAGTAATATAGATACCTTAATTATTAATTTGAAATTCTTCTGTGTGTGCCCATACCATCCATGATACAGGTTTTAAGTTTAGATTAAAATTATAGTGTGGGACAATGAGTGGTAAGCATTAATTATCTCTTTAAGGTACATTTACTTATTAATTTATTTATGTACATCAGTTTCAAATGCGGCCCTCCGTGGAGGAGACCTGGCGACACAAGCGCTGGTGTGGCAGTGGGCCTCGTGGGCGGACAGTGAGCTCCTGCCCGCCTCCTGTGCCTGGGTGTTCCCATACTTGGGCATCATGCAGTTTAACAAACAGGTACAGGAACAGGTTGTTCTTAGTAATTCACAACCATACATACATAAGTATACATGTTCACACATTTCTTAGAAATCACTGAAATCTTGTATTCTAAATTCATTCATTCATATAATTAGGCTATATTTTTAAGAACTTTAACTATTTACAATATATACACTTAATACAATAAATACATATTTAAAAAAAAAAAAAACAAACCAAACAAAAAAAAAATATGAT
>DWLI01002386.1:0-13300 GCA_018249915.1 Cecropterus dorantes dorantes
ATGGGGCGATACAATCTTAGTCCTCTGGAGTGCAAATGCATCTATGATCGACTTCATTTAGAACATTAGGTTACATGTCCATGGACAGCAATGCCAACATACTAACAGATGGGCTGCATACCTGTTTGCTGCTTTATATATATATTTAGTTATACAAATAAAAAATGAATTAATATCTTTGTCTGTGATTTTAGGTTACTGCCATCCTACATTGTTTATGATTACTTAAATTAAAGATAATTACTGTATCTTTAGTACGAGTTTATCTTGTTTCCTCAAAAAATCATTGTATATGTTTTCGTACTTCATTTCTAAGTACATTGCAAGGTATGGCCGAGAACGAAAACAAAAACGTGAAGTGTACATTGCAATGTATAAGCAACCACGTAAACAATTATTGTTTTGAGGAAACAAGTTAAACTCGTACTAAGGGTACTGTTGTCCCCAGAATGTACTTACCTACTCGAATACTCCACCACCTACAGAGTAGGTTCTCAAAATATACAGCACAAACCACCAGACAATTATGTTAGTAGAAAGTATTCCCAATAATAACAAACCTTTCTAAAATCCCACATCAATATTTAATTTAAATATTTGTCCTTTCATTGTGCCACGCATTTCATAATCATCGGATTCGCTGTTAGATATTTACTTTCCCAACGGTGTTATTGTTTGCGAATTCAAATAAATTCCAGGTAAATTCACCTTCGTACGGCATACAATAAACACGTTATCTAAACATCAGAAACAGCACCAAGGCATGTCGATTATAATTACGGACAGTGCTTCCAGATGCACTGTAATTACAGTAGGTCTACTGAATTTTACAGTATACAGTACTTTTTTTTACAGTATAAAGTTATTTTATTTAAATTTAATCAAGGAATGACCTATTTTTTGTCGTGATATTGAAACACACAAGTGGGAAGTAGATGACCTTTTTTGTCGACCAAGCTTTTAAATTTTCCTTCAAAACTGTTTAAAATGTAATTTACTGTAATTTGGAACATAATACTGTAATTTTAGTAGTGTTCAATAGAAAATATTGTAATTTTATAATGGCGATCTGGAAGCACTGATTACGGGGACACGTCTTCATTACGTAAGCAGAGTTCAAAAAACTCAGACATATCGGTAGCACATTAATGGTCGAAAGTTTTGGATAAATATTTGAACATTCCGACTCAATCGTAATTACTGAGTTGTCGCGGCGTACAAAGACTGGTAGTTGATATAACAGCATTTATTTATCGTGGCCGAAACAGAGGAGCTCATTAGAAACACATCGGGCTACATGTGTAAATAAATACGCATGGAGACGACTCGCCCAAACATCTTCAGGCCGGCGCGGGCGGGGACACATGCTTATGAGTAACTTGGACATATTTTTTTTTATTTATACGACTTTAAATGCAAACTATTTAACAAATTTTCAAGTAATATGTGTATTGTTTTATTATGTGTACATACCCATACAATACGAAGTGCTGATCTTAACATCAAGTTGATTATAGCATCATAGCACCGCGAATTAATCTGACCTACCGTTGGTTAGATATTATGGGTCAATCTTTTTTCCGACAAGTCGTCACCTGCCATCTTGCATCTCGAGGAACAAACAAGAGTAAAAACGTAAATCTTTGTATGTTGTTTTATTTACGAGTGTAAAAACGACATACTAAACGAGGAGGAGTGTTTGTTTTACGGTATTATCAGTCAAGACTCATATATAAATGTTGCAACTTCATGTGGACCTGACATTGTAATATCTGAGATCAACTTTATTGACTTTTTATTCGCTTTACCATTTAAGTATTTGTTGATGTACCAGTTTATTTTAATACATATGTGTTTAATATAATGATTGATACTGTACAATTGAATTATCAATCACAATCACTTCAAAATTTTTTATCGAAATCGATCATCAACATTATCTAAGGCGTTACAGCCGCAGGTGGGCCTTGGCCTGGTCCAGTAGATTTTCGAATCGAAATCGATACCGCTAAAAATATCAGATCACTACCGTACAGAACTCTTAGTACAAATTTATTATATTTTCTCAAAACCATGGCCAATAGAAATAGACGAAAAAGTAAACGGTGATCGTTTTAAGAAAACGTGATAAACTCATACTATACTCATTGCTCACTCGAAACATTAAACCGTACCTCTAGAATACCAGAACTTATATTAAATTGAAGTGTCCACTAACTCTATGCATAGTGTTCCCGCACCAGTGCGTAGGAGAGCATTGACAACAAGGCAGGAGCCGTTTCGGGTTACATCTCATATACAGCGCAAACAGAGACACCAGTACGTATCGTATATCTACGCAGGGCCTCTAAGTACTGACTGTAATTGACCTATCTTTACTTTTGAAAGCTTATATTTTTCTCGTACCTTAGGTTACAAAAGTACAATGAGTTTTTCTACTGAGAATACTGAGAAAACTGAATACAAATTTTAGTATGATTATTTGTGTTGGTACCATGAGTACACAAAGATGAATGCTACATGAATATGTAGACCTTGAACAAAAAATCTTAATTGATGTTGTACCTTACCGGAGATCAAACCCGATATCCTATTTATATCCCAGTATAGTGACTAGTGCGCTAAGAAGATCACGTAAAGATCTCTATGTTTTAGTATGTCCAAAGTTAGTTTACCCTTTAATAAGAATATGGTAGACAAAAGTTATCCCCATAATACGACAAATATGTGCTATGTGACAAAAATGCCAATAGGTACATAAAGTATTAAGTTAAAATTAATATTATAATAAAATAATGAAAATTATTAATTATTGTGGCAGTAATTCTACCACAACAATCGACAATAACCCAAAAATGTTTAAGTAAACAACCACCAAGCAGCAAAATGTAAATCGTTAAGCATCGGAGTGTTCCTTCTTCTTGTTACCTTCCATTCAATGTTGATCACAAGCCTTTGTCAAACGCAACACAAACCACTCCAGCGTTGATTCGAGTGCTGGGTCCATTTCAAGCGTCCATCTCCGAGTGATCACTTGGAAATGGCTCTGTTTGTCTCCTCGTCTGTTTGTCTGTTTACTTTTACATTCTTTTAGTTGAAGAGGTTCGACCTGCCATCTGACCCTTGAGCTCGCGGGTACGTGTTGTCTAAAAACAGGCAAGTGTGAGCAGTACTAGAGCATTAAGTTCCATAACTCTAGACATAATATTTATGTTATTAAATTGTTTCCAGCTGATGTAAAGAGGCCATTGCTTCAATCTTTCCCGGATAATATTAATGAGGTTGGCCACATATTGGAAGGTGGCCTACTACCCGTGAGGACTAAGTTGACACGGTTTGAAGAAATATATCTTCCTTACCACACTCTTCCAGACCAGAACACAGCAGCACTTATCACTGCTGTTTTTCAAGAGCAATAAGTGTGTCCTTAGCGAGACACTCAGTTACGGCCAGTATTTATTATTTCAGAGCGTTCTAAGATATCACCAACACACGGACCATTGTATATAAATATTATCTAACATCTTACGACAGAGATTAAAAGTATTAAAAAAATAACATAAAACAAAAATCTGCGAAAAGGAGCGTAATTGCCTTTATATTATAGATACTCAAAGGCCGACCGCCTTGTGGTATTCAAAATATATAAATTTATTTTTATCCCCACTATACAGACTGAAAAACAATAAAAATTAAATATAAGTGAACGTAGAGAACCCTAAAAATACCAGAATTGTTTTGTATTGTTCAAACTGTGACTTTATTTGATTTGTTGTTGGTATCGTGGTATAGGAAACTCAACAATCTCTATGTTTGATTAACGTCCGTTATTAATAATAACTAATCAATCTATTCAATTTATGCCTACCAAGGTTTCAATATATAGTAGGTGGATATTGTCAAGTATCGATCTTTGGCAAAAAAATGGATTGATAATGCTTTACGGTTTTTAAACGCAGTTCATTACTAGAATTTGATCCAGATCAGAAAATCTTAATTCATAATTCAAGCTGACCATGGCGTCAGACCGATATGAGAACCGCTCCGCCTTACGGGTTGGTTAATAAATTAATTTTAGTAATAGTTTAATCTAGGTACCTATATCTTTGGATCACTTAAAACTTTTAAATACATATACAAGTACATCGCTATTTGTCATAAAGTTAAATTCGTTAATATTAATACAAAAATATCATTGTACCTCTACGTTAAATAGAAGTTACAAAGATGCAATACTTTTTCGACTATTGAAAATAAAAGTATACTTATAAGTTATACTACTGTGTGAATACCATGACTGCAACAAGCTCGGAAGGCAATTTTGAAGCACGTAGACAGTAACTGACGTGTCGGATTGGATTAGTCAAGGTACTATGCAAATGTTTGAGTCACATAGACTTTAGGTTTTGGTAAAGTTTATAGAACACTGCATATTTGCGTATTGTCGTAGGTATTGCGTTTCGACCGGTGAGGTACTACCGTCTCTTCTATTTCTAATCAGAAGCAATTCCTGCATTACGATTAAAGATTGTGGCTGCCAGCTGACCTACTAGGCAACCTTCTAATTTTTAGAAATGGCAATAAGCGCATTTCACTAAGATTTTTTTATTTACATACTCTACATTTTAGACACTTATCACTATAGGAACTTTTAGCAGCAAGATCGCCTTGAATGCAAATACTCGTATATATTTATGATTTTTGCGCAAAGATAAAAAAGAGAGACATAGTCTGGCTTTGAGATCTATTGTATACCAATTAAGAGGAACGGCGTCAGAGTTCATATAAAGTAATCTCCAAGAGACACGGTACGGCGATTTCCCCCTAGATGGTGTAATTGACGTACATACATCATACTGATTCGCGGATTACGTAAAACGTATCGCCTCAGGCACTCTGTCTGCACAGTAATGTTTACCAGGAACCTTCCAAGTAGCATGTGTTTAAATTTTAATATCTACCTGATATTAAGATTTAAACACATGCTACTATTATATTTACGATTTTTTTGCTAGTAAACTTCAAAGTTAAAAGACTGTCTGCACGAAAATTCTTGTCAAAACAGTAAAGCTTCGGTCAAGATGACATGATTTGTCTTATGTTGCGTCCCGCTCAAAAAGAAATACACACGGGCTCTGAAAATGCTACCTAGAAATGACATGATGTTTGAATGTATGTCTATAAATATACTTATCGCTACCTGCAGGAAACACCATTCGTAACGCGCGCGATGAAAATTCTTACATAGGGGTAGTAAGAAAAATCGATGTGAGGTGGTATTCATGTAAACTGTAGTCTGTGAATATTATATGATTCTACTAATTGAATACGTTTCCTTTTTATTTCAAGTTTAAATTTCATACTAAACGTTTTTGCATTTAATGTAGGCATATGGTATGAAAAACTTACGTCCCAAGGATAGCAATAAGACCCATTATCGCATAAAACAGAGGTTTTATCTCAAGTGAATTACGGATTCATCGTCACTCTTGAAGACTAAGGTCGCTGGTTAGGTCAGTTGATAAGGATACACTTCCAACAAAATTCATTAACTTCTTTAGAAATGAGTGTGACGCTGGTACTTCTCTAGTCTTCTACTATTCCTACCACGTTGTTAATATTCTTCTTTATGTGTATAACATAAGACAATACATAGTTTTCAACATGAGCCTTTCCCCATGATACACGTCTACGCCGAAATCAATAACCTTCGAAAAGATTCAAGACTGTTTTCCATACGTATCCTTATCACTTGTCAGCCCTTTGTGGTGTACGAAACAAAGCGTTGTAGCAACAGAACGAGCCACGCCAGCATTGTATCAAACGCCTTTGCGGAGCGAGCGCAAATTAGACTACAAAATATAATGGAGTGGCAGAGTTGGTGTAAATATCTGTTTCTTTTATTATACTTATATTTACCGAAATAAGAATAGAATAAGACGAAGACGAATAAGACATGTGGTATAGTCGCCCTTTATCAGTGCTATGTAGATCTTTGATCAGGAAGTCTTAGTGGTGTATTGGTGTATTCTAGAACTACGACAGGATTTTATTAAAGTTCATTACACCCTTAATCTAGGGAATCTTATTGTTCTTAAGTTTCGAAAATATATTTATTTGTATACTCTGCAAAATTGAAGTTGAAACCTAGCATGCAGTTACTTTTAGGTATTTGTAACCACCTTCATTATGAACAGAGCTTAAAGGTTCTTCCAGAAGTTAATCACAATTGCGTTGCCACTTTTGAGAACTAAGATGATCCCTTCATATGTGAGTCAGCCGTCAGTCTCACCTTGCCATCGAAAGGCAAAAAATGTTTTACGCTAGAAATAGATGTGGTGTTCGTACCTTTTGGATTGAACCATACTGGTTCTTATATCTTCCTGACCTTTTGAGACTCAAATGCAAAATCTTAAAGAAAACCATACTTTTCAATTCATTTCCATACTTTTTGAAGTAATTAGAATTAGTTAAGTAGGTAGTAAGTAGTATTTTGACTTTTATGCATAATTCGTGTCCATAACATAATTAAGTATAAATTATTTAACAAACGCCCGAGTAAATCAGCTCTAATTATATCCATTGCTATATTTTACACTAACGTATATTTCAAAGCGACACTTCAATACAAAACTTTACGGAGAAAGTAATAAATCATTCAAATTTCAAACAAAGAACCGAACTCGTCCCACTCAGACAGCGCGGCGTTGATTGGCGCGTCTTTGTTTCCACAACATGGCTGCCTCGTCCGCAAACTACAATATACATAAACGCCATCCCTTCTTTACACTGTAATAAAACAAAGTGGAAATGACACTTCAATATAAGATTACTGAACGGTAGAACGGTTATTGAATTAATCCTTTATAAAAAAGTATTCAATTCTTGATCATGTTGGAGCCTGATGGATGATTTATGAAACTTTCATTTCCGGGAATTACGAAAACCTTTCCTAAAACACTGGAAATCATGAACCAAATGGGATTTCAGTCAAAACTAGAACATTTTAAATAGAGCAATTTAACGTAGAGCTATTACGAACTGACAAATCTACTTTTAACTCTTAGGTTTTGTTCAAAAGCTTTGTTCGAACTCAAAAGGAAATGTCGTAATTAAGAAGCGTTTTACACTGATAGGACGAGTGCACAAATGACTAATTGATACACAAGAATCATAACAAATCTTCATACATTTAAATTAGGTAGGTATTTGCGGAACCAAGCATGAATGTATTTATGTATCTATGTATTTTGTACCAAATGAAAAACCTACCATGTATTTAAAACAATGCAGTATATATTACGAGAATACAAACAAAGAACTTAATAAGGTGCGAAGCTTCGCAACATACTATTGTCTTACTAGACACATAAGTACATTAATCGACAACCAGCATTAACACACCCTATTTCGTTTAGTGAAAAACTAGTGAAGAGGCCTAACAAAATTGGTTGTCAATCTTGTTTTGGAGGGCCATTGTTAATTTGATTCGATTGAGTTCTTGACGAAAGCGATACCGCTGGTATTGTTTGGCCGATTTTACATAACGAGGCGGCAAACGCGTTCTCTCTTTGTGGTCGCGCCATTGTGGGGGAGTATCCAAACGTTTGAGATGTGAATTGAAAGGCGCCGCGTGATGACGAGGCGCGAGCCTACGCGTGGTGCAAGGAATAAGCGATTATTTTACACATATTTCCAGCGTGTAGAAGTTTTGCGTTAGTCTTACCACCGTAAGATTTTTTTGCCGTGTGCTTGCCAATAAGGCTACCATCTTACAGTTGCTTACAGATACCCATTAATGGCAGTAGGTAACTACTTACTAGATCTTAAATCATGCTCGTTTGCTACTTCAATCTTATATAAACAAGTAGTGAGTGTAGGGGAGATTGGGGCTACAATTAACGGGGGTAAGTATTAACAAGCCAGTTTCTCTAAAACTATACACACTACAACTGTAGTGCGTGTTTTCATTCGTTGTTTAGATCACACCGCATACAATAGAATTAGTCAGTTGCGCTCCGCGCATCGTGCTAGTGAGTTGTGTGATAGGCGTCATTTTAATGCAGGTAATGAACATTTTTAACTTTACCATTTTTTGATTTGTACAAGATTTATGAGAATTACGATTAAGGTTTTTGTGTTCCCTGGTAGCATATTTTATACTTTATAATACTATGTTGGTTAATTAGCCAAACTATAGACTAATATTTTATTATGTTTTTTAATTATCAAAATGTACCTTCGGGGTTATTATTAACAATGCGGCGGGGTTTGTTTTAACATGTTAATACCTGCCCCAGATTGAGGGCTAGAATTAACAAGGCACCTTATATGTACTTTTTTTATGACAGGATGAGAACCTATAAAAGAAAAACTACGCGAGGCACAACATCCTTAGATGTCTACGAGTTGGCTGCGTTAGAAGTGATGGAGAAAAACAGAAAGTACAGAGATGTGGCAAAAGAATTTGATCTTTGCCATGTTTCACTCTACAACTTTGTAAAAAAAAAGAAATCAGGTGGATCAATACAAATGGGTTACAAAAAAACCCGGTTAATTTTTAATGCCGACCAAGAAGCCACCATTGCCGATTATTTGCTAAAGTGTGCTAATATCTATTTTGGGTTACTGCCTAGTGAAGTGAAAAAATTAGCATATCAATGTGCAGTTTTTTACAACATTGAGAAGATACCAAAATCCTGGAAAGTTAATGAGATGGCGGGTAATGACTGGTTCACGGGCTTTATGAAAAGAAATCCAAGATTGGCAATGCGAAGCCCTGAAGCCACAAGTTTAAGCAGGGCTACATCCTTTAACAGAACCAACGTGCAACTCTTTTTTGAGAAATATAGATCGGTGCTAGATAGATACAGCTTCCAACCATCACGCATCTGGAATGTTGACGAAACAGGTATTGATTTTCTCTTCATATAAGTTTAATTTATTTTTGTTCTTCTTGAATTTGTGTTATTATTTTTCTTTTTATAGTTGTATGATATATCAAAATATATTTTTTTTGTAGGTATCACTACCGTTCAAAAGCCTAAGAAAATTGTTGCAGGAAAGGGCATAAAGCAGATTGGTGCTGTGACATCTGCCGAGAGAGGCGTGTTGATTACACTTGCATGTGCGACAAATGCTGTCGGCAACTCTATACCCTGTATGTTTGTATTCCCTCGTCTTCGATATAATGACATATTTGTTAGAAATGGACCGCCAGAATGCATAGGTGTTGGAAATCAATCAGGATGGATGACACAAAAAGAGTTCGTGAAATGGGTTGATCATTTCATACACCACGTGAAGCCGTCAAAAGAGGATCCCGTTTTACTCTTATTGGATAACCATATCTCACACGTAAATGTGGAAGTGGTTAACAAGGCCAAGGACAACAATATTGTATTATTATCATTTCCACCACATTGTTCACATCGTTTACAGCCCCTCGATGTTGGAGTTTATGGTCCATTGAAAAATTATACGAACAGAGCACAAACTTCGTGGATGGCTAGTAACCCGGGAAAAACAATGTCTATTTATGACATCCCTGGAATTGTTAAGGTAGCGCTACCACTGGCATTAAACCCTATGAATGTTATGAACGCTTTCAAAAAATCTGGCATTTGGCCGTGCAATGAAGATGTTTTCCAGGAATCTGACTTCGCGGCTTCTTTTGTCACGGACCGCCCAGACCCCAACCATTCCAGCAATCCAAACCATTTACTTGTCTCAGAACTAGCTGTTGAAAATGATGTTGATAATTTGTCTCTAAATTTGGAAAATCCTGAAGTTTTGAAAGATGCGCCCGTTTTAGATATAAGCGTAACTGAACTGATATCGCAAATGTCTAATGAACCAGTAGCTGGACCCTCAGGCCTGCAGAAAGGTGCTAGTGATTTCATCGTTGAAGCCATAAGACCTCTACCAAAAGCTCCTCCAAGAGCACCATATAATCGTAAGCGAGCTAAAAAAACTGCAATTCTCACAGATACGCCAGAAAAGAAAGCTTTAGAAAAAGAACATCTTATTAGAGAACTGAAAAAGAAGAAAATGACAGAAAAAGACGAGAACAAAAAAGGGAAAGGAAAAGGTAAAGAGAAGGGAAAAGTTAAGGGTAAGGGCAAGACAAAAGGAAATGAAAAAAATTGTGAAGACGACAAAGTAGAGAAGGTAAAAAAAAAGATATTAAATGAAAGTAACTCTGACGATGAAGATGAATATTTTTGCATTGTGTGCGGGGTCTCCTATAATGAAGATACATCAGGTGGGGATTGGATTCAATGTATCTCTTGCAATGAGTGGGCCCAAGCCGGGTGCATCAAAGGCGACATGACATCATTCACTTGTCTGAATTGTAATTCAGATGATGAATACGAATAGATATCTAACTTATTTTTTTAGATTTTTTTTTTTTAAATTAGGTGTCTACCTAATTTTTTTCTGATCGTTGATTCTTTTGTTGATTTTATACTAAACCACATTTTATATATATAACTTGATAAGTTCAAAAAAATACTAATTACTGGTTACAAAGACTGATGATTACCTAGTTCTGTAGATGTGCCATTTTGTACATAATCTGAAGATGTTATGTAGTTACTGGTTTATCAAGGTACTTAATTTTAAGCATAAGAAAAATCACCAATGTAAGACTGACTAATATTAAAAAAAACTTTAAAAGTTGATTATATGAACGATATTTTAAAAGAATTTCTAGTTTTTGTTCAAGGGTTTTTTTTTCATGTTGATTGTTGTTAGGTTATAAGAAAACCTATTCTATATAAGTGTGTGTTAATTAATCTTTAAGTTTAATAAAAAAAAAGACTTAAATACAATTGTTTTTATTTTTATCAGTCAGCATAACATAATGTTAATAATTACCCCTTCTGTTAATACTTACCCCAGACCTGTTAATTGTAACCCCAATTGTGCGGTAAGAATTAGCAAGTGACTTATTTGAGACAAAAAATTATATTGACGACATCGTTTCTTATAAGTTCGATTTTTTTATATTACATGGTACCTGAATAATTAAGGCATTTATAATGTTAAAATCAAGTCTAAATGTTAAATAATTTATAAACTACAATTCAATAATCATTTTTTGTTAATTGTAGCCCCGGTCTCCCCTATTTAGTAAATTCATAAATATTAGGTTACCGCATATTTAAAACAAAAGAAACTCACAGCTCGATGTTCAAAACTTGTTTCGTATTTCAATACTTCTGCATATGTCAGTGGATTCTTTTTAACACCATTCCAATATTTTAGACAAGCTTCGTAAGGCTGAAATTTAATAATTTATCATTTGTATTAATTAAAAAAAATACGGAATTATAATGGAATTTACTAATATTACTTTAATATTTTCGTACATAGTATTACTATTCAGGGACGTTGTAGTTCTCAGTAAATAATTAAAGGGAAATTTAACGACAATATACTGAAAATTTTGATTACATTGTGTTATGTTTGTGTGATCAATATATTAAGTACCAACGTTATCATACATATTTGCATAGGGATGATACTATCGATAAAGAGATACTATTATTTCGTATGGATGTGTGTATATAATATACTTCCCAAGAGAAGCTACAAATCCAGCCTCCAAAATCAAACTGAGACTAACGTGTCTCAAGGGGACCGCTTGTACGAAAACAGACTCTTAAGTATTTGTATGTACAAGACTTACAAAGGTTACACTTGATCAAATTACAGATAAAGTGCCCATATAAAATAATTTACTTACAGCCAAAATATCGAAGGTAGCATTAGTCTGCTCAATAATTAACGTTTCATTAGTAAGCCCGTTAATGAAACCACTTACACCATCTTCCATCCAATGGCCATAAGCCGATCGGAATCTATAGCTACCTTCGTCGAATCGCGCCAATAATTCTCTAAATGCCTCCCTTAATCGGCTACCAATCCCGACCATTTCGCGATAACCCTCGTCAGTTAAACCGTGTATCTTTTCAAATATATCGCTGTCATGTCGCCAATTGCGTAAATTTTCGACGTCTTGGGCGCAAAGTGGACTTTTCCCCTGCTCATAATCCGATATGATGTAATCTCTTACTCGGATCACATTTTTCATGTTTTGACCGTAATCGAAACCTGGGTTTCTTTTGCCATGTCTGATTAGACTCCAAATGCTGACAGGTTCGCATTCTAAAAATGAAATTGTGTGTGTTCTTTAACCAAAAAAATAAACTGATTTATGTAACTAAGTAGTCAATTAGCGCAAAACTATATGTATATTAAATTGAACTAAGATTGATTGAATGGTATTCAACGAAAGTATTATTATTCAATTTTGGGTACTATTTACTTTGTAAGTACCTACACCTATACCTATATAGTACCTACCTATTTACTTTCTTGTAAGAATAGATATAGTATTAATATATTTCAATGCATTTTAGTATTAATTTTATTGGATTATTATGATATGCACTTATCTAGTAGCAAGTAATAGAGAGATTTGATAAAACATTTTGACTTTAATTTTAATTTGTATCATAACTACTTACCATTCAGCTTAAGCAGGGAGTCTCTTATGTCCCCTCGTATTGAATTGTAAGGTGTTTTGCTCGAAAAATATTTGAAGGGACAACATGAATTCCAATAACACTTTGACAAACTGCCACTTTTTATAAAAGTACACAACAATATTAAAGTCACTAAGTTCATTATGATACATATAATAGCCGAAATATGAATCGTTTTTTTTTATAAATTTCTGTACATTTAATACAACAGGTACTGGCTACAATTAAAATATCAATGAACACCGGAATACAACTAAATTTTCAAATAACTATTAGTAAAAACTCGTTAAGCTTGTTTCATTCAAGACAATCATTTCTTAAACTCCATTATGTATTGATAAGTACCTACTCGTATATTTAATCAATGAAGTAGTGTAATTCGATGCAGTGATGTAATTGTAATTCTTCTTTTAGTGATTATTTTAGTAGCAAAAAATAGCACGTATCTAGTTTTTTTTATACATATATCTAACGATAAGGCAGGCAGGCCACCTGATGGAAAGTAGTCGATATCGCCCATGGACACTTGCAAAACCAGAGGAGTCGTCAATGCATGTCCGGCTTTAAAAAAAGCCTTTTTTTGCACCTTTTTTGAAGAATCCCCTATCAAAACACTTCAGGAAATGCCTCAGGAGGTAGCTTATCTTAATTTAAACCATGAAATTTAATTAATTTAAACCATTACACTGTTTAACCTTTTTAACAACGTATGAAATCAATAGATTATTATTTGAGCTACACCAAAC
>DWLI01002387.1:0-13300 GCA_018249915.1 Cecropterus dorantes dorantes
ATCAGAATTTAAAAATCTTTATCTTTAATTTATTAACTTTTAAATTATTACCAGTAAACTAGTAATTTTGGTTAACAGTAAATTTGATTTAGGTTTTAATCATATAAGTTTTGAAATCTTCTTTTCAAATTACTGACAAAAATCCAATTTCAATATTCATTCAGTAGATAGTAATATTAGGTTTTAAAATTGAAAAGGAAATGTTTTTTTTTTATATTTATACTAGGTGTGCTACGCGGTTTCAAACGCTATTAAATAGGCAAAAAAACAAACATAGCGTGATGTTATATAGCCTATAGCCTTTCACAACAAATGCACTATTCAATACAAAAATATTTTTAAAATTCTAACCATTAAGTCCTGAAATTAGCCCGTTCGACCAAACAAAATCTACTGCTTTATAACATTAGTATAGACATACATGTACAGACTTTAAGCAAATTGAAATGAATAAACCTCATTCTATTCGATTTTGTTCTGATTTGACATATCAAGGGTTATTTACATGAGCAGTAGTGGCTACTTATCATCAGCTAGGCTGCAAATTAATTTGTGGTACTTCTATGTTATATAAATAAAGACGTTCTATAATTTAATTTAGTAAATGTACACGTTGATTTTTTCCAGAACGTCTCCATAGCTATCGTGGGTCCGAACACCAAGCTCCGCCTGAGCGACGAAGCGGAGCTGACCCGTTACCTCGCGCTGGTGGAGGGCGAGGAGCGGCGCGGCGGCGGCGCCAGCGCCACGGGCGACGCCGGAGCGCCCGGGCCCGACGCCCCGGGGGAAGATCCCCAAGTGGGGGTGAGTTGTATTAAGTGACTAGCTTTTTTCCGCGGCTCCATCCGCTACCGTTCACCACGGTTTGAGCATCTCGTGTGTTAGTCCAGGACATAAACTTATTCCCGTGGCTCAGCCCGCTTCGATCACGTTCACCACGGTAATGAGTATCTCATGTGTTAGTCTGGGTTATAAACTATTCAGTGCCAAATTTCAGCGAAATGCGACCAGTACTTTTTGCGTGAAAGAGTGACAAACACACATACATCCTCACAAGTCTTCGCCTTTATACTTTTAGTAAAGTACTGTCTCGGAATTTTCGGACTACTAAACTGACTAATGTAATGTATCCGCAAATCCTTTTTACTTAAAAAATAAAAAATAAATTGGTTCCAATATGTAAAGTGTATATTTGAATCAACTATTGTTAAGAAACATCCTGATGTTAAAATAGAAAAATTTCGTCATTCGTGAAGCTGTTGAGGGAAAAAAATTGCGAACATACAATGCAATTTTATATATAAAGATAAGCCAGTTACAAATTCTTCAATGTTAACTACTAAATGTGACTTTAACCAATGACATACATCATACATTTATTTATTTATTTTGTGAAATAAATAAATAGCAAAATTAATCTTATGCCTATGCCTATTATTTTAGACAATTTCGGCAGTAAAATATAACATAAACACATATAAAATAGTTAAAAAAAACGCTTTTGTAGCTAGCTGTACTAAAAAGTAGAAAATAAATAAAAGTTTAGAATAAAATTATTATCTTGTAACTAGCCGTACTAAAATCAAAAATAATTTCCTTTTAAATTGATAAGAAGAAAATCTCTCAATCGTAAAAATTCTTGGGATGCCGGAAGTTAATTATTTTTAGTATCCGACCGATTTTCGGGCGAAGTCGAAGCCGATTATTCGGTACCGTCACAACCTTCGGCCGAAGCAGACGGTTCAAAAACCTTAAGAAACTTTGTTGTAAATTGGCCTAAAGTGAAAATTTAAACGATTTAAAAAATCTTTTCTATATAAATAATCCCCTTAAATTAAGCCCTTTGTACCACGTATTTTTAATGTATAATTACTTTAACGTGTCTGTGTACAAAAAGTTATAAATAAAATTAAAAAAAAAAATGTTGATTGTATGTAAACGACTTCATGAAGTGATAACAATTATTTTGCTACTTATCATGGATAACATTTGAAATGATAAGAATTTCAAATACAAATGACGACACAAAACGCTCCAAATGAGTGTGCATTTAGCGCTGTACTTCAATATCTTCATCGCGGAGTCGCACATTAGTTACAATTCCTTCAATTTTGGCTCTTGCTAGAAACCTTCGACCTGACGTGGCGGAGCGGTGATCATACCGGTCTGACGCGCAGTGGGTTCTGGGTTCGATTCCCGGCCTGATTTCTGTTTTGGATCTGGGTGTTTCTGCATTCGTCTTTGTGTGTCCATGGCACCCGCGACACAGGAAAAAATCCTAGTGCGGGGCTGTGAGTGTAGAAAGCGTGCTTTTTGTGGTTTTTCTTCAGGTCCGGTGAAATTTCGGTCCATTTTGGCCGATGGTTTTGCCGAAGGTGGCCGAAGTGAAGCTTCGGTCGGACACCAATTATTTTAAATATTTTATTGAAAGACATCGGTAAAAGAAGAGTAATTATCAAATATCTTGAACACACCCTACGCTTATACATATATACTATCTATACTAATATTATAAAGCAGTAGAGTTTGTTTCGTTTGTCGGGCTAATCTCAGGAACTACTGGTTCGATTTTAAAAAATCTTTTTGTATTACATAGTCCATTTATTGAGGAAGGCTATATAAGGCTATGTTTGTTTGTTTTATTTTCTTACTTAGTAGCGGGTGAAACCGCGTAGCACACTTATTATACTATAAAGAGATTTTCTTATCGTTCTATATTTTTTAAGTTATAAAAAAATATTTACGATTGTCCAGTTCAGCTTGCTACAAAAACCTGTGTTACTTTTTTACATACATTTTTTTTTATTAGACCCGAAGTAGCAAAGGAGCATTCAGTCAACCTGATGGTAAGTGGTTACTTTCGCCTATGGACATCTGTAAACAACTTCATACATAACTGGGCTCTATCTGAAGTCGACTACAGATGCGTTGCTACTCCTGAGGACTAAGATGTGCGCCTCATATATGTAGATGTGAGCTGGTAACCAGCATATCGTCGCTTATATAACAATACCTCGTAAGTGATATTTGGTAACTTTTGAGGAGCGACAAAAAACTATATTTTGTATGAAATTCTTCAAACAAAATATATAGTTTTTGTCATCTCCTGAAAGTTTATTAAATATCACTTGCGCGTTATCGTAACTGTATATTTAATATAAAATTCTTCAAACAAAATATACATTTTTCTGTGGCCCTTGAAGAGTTACCAAATATCACTTACGCGGTATTGTTATATAAGTGACGATATATAAAGCGTATATACGCTTTATATATCGTCGCTTGGACAAAAGTATAGACAAGTTATTGCTTAGGAAAACAACTTTTTTTACCTTCCATTCCTATAAAAGTTATTCTAATTTCACTTGAAAATTATTAAAGGATATTTTACAATTTTATTTTTGTGTATTTCGAAAATATTAGTGTGACTAAAGTTTGCTAGGATCATAAGTTGATTTTCGTTCATTACCTACTACCTGAACCACCTAGGCTTCTCTACGTAAAAAAAATAGGTTTTACTGGCTAACCGTTGGAGGTACATGAAAAGTGATAAGGGCCTTTCAGATAAAAAAATACCTTGTGTACACCATCAAAACTGCTATTTAAAATCTAAAATGGAAATTAAATCTCTGAAACCAAACGTTGCAGTGACGTCACTATATCATCATCTTTAAATAGCAAAATATATCGAAATCAAAAGTATTCAACCAGTGATAAATTACAAATGCAAAATTTCATGTAAATCGGATTAGTGGGTTCTTGTGTGATTGAGTAACACACACATAGACACACACCATCTCATTTTATATATTAGTGTAGATTAAATAAAAGAACAGAAAAAAAAACATTTTTATTTTTGTGTATTATTATATTTTTTAACATATCAGAAAATCACGTTAACGTAATATTAATATTACACTTATACTGTTAGAATATTTCGCAGCATTCGTTACCGACTCCGTGGCGCAACGGTAGCGCGTCTGACTCCAGATCAGAAGGTTGCGTGTTCAAATCACGTCGGGGTCAATTTTTCAGTTTTTAGTACTTTTTTTTTATTATTTTTTTGTTTCTGAAAATTGCATTTTTTTGAGTAATATATTTTTCTGATTTAACTTTTTTTTATTTTTTTCGTCGCTCTTTAAATTATTGTATCAATTAAATGTTCGTATTGACAAAATGAGTTTTTTTTTAATGATATGTAAACCGCTGTTTGTGTAAATATTTTATGTACAGTAAAAAAATAAGAATATATCATAATATCGATATAATAATTAAACCAATTGTTACTTATCAATGATGAGGTAAAATTACTAATTTTTTATGTATACTCTTCATAAAATATTTATCTGACATAATTATAATTATGTCAGAACATTAAAATCCAAAGAACATATTCTAAAGAACAATTATACAAATTATGTAGTTATAGTCAACTTATATTGTAACGTGTATTTATGCAATAAAAATACATAGTGATTTGATTGATTACATTTAAACAAAAACCAAAATTCAAAAATGATAACAAATTACAATTGAAATTATTTTATCAAAGAAATAATTATTATTATTTCAGAAATTAAGTACATAGTTATATTATTGTACTATACAAAGAATTATTTTAATATTCCGAGGAATATTGTTACTCAAATAATATTATATCATTCCGTCATTATTAATTCTTATTTTATATTTTTATTGATTAACCCTTTAACCGCTTACGTCGCATTTATTGGATAAATATTTTCGGGTCCATTTCGCCTGAGTCGTGTATTTACGTCCAAATACCACAGCTCGGTTAATCTGTATTTTTTTTTACTTTTAATTAAATACTTTTATTAATACAGCGTATTATGTAAAATAGATTTTTATGAGAAAAGAGTTAATTAAGTATACATTAACAATTTAAAACACTTTAGACTTTCATAAGTGTTTTTAATCCTAAAAATAATATCCAAAGTTAGATGAGTTATGACCATAATTTTAAGAAAATTGCATTGATGTGCAACGCCTATCACCCTGTCACCAAAATCCGACATGAGGTATGGCGCATATACCAAGATTTATCGATACAAATGTTAATATAAATCAAAATAGAATTTTGATTGAATAGAATCTAGAATTTTCCATTAGTGTTGTGCTTTTACTCGTAGTTTTATGTTCTATATTTGAATTGAAATTTATTATACTCGTAAGTTGCACTAAAGAGTTATAAGTTTTTATTTGCATGTTTGTTGTTACCTCTTATCGTCGCTGGGATAAAGATAATACACGTAACTTATTACTTTTTATCGAATAAAAAGGATGGCAAATTATGTTTGGATTAATTTAATTGTGCGCAAAAGTAGTTGATGATAGCTGAAATACTAATTAATAAATCGTTCAAATCTTTAAAAAAATCTTGTTATACTAGATTACCAGCCTTAAAATGTTTACTTCTATATTAATATTATAAAGCAGTAGAGTTTGCTTGGTTGAACGGGCTAATCTCAGGAACTACTGGTTCGAATTAAAAAAAATATTTTTGGATTGAATAGTCCATTTATTCAGGAAGGCTATAGACAATAAAACATCACGTTATGGTTTTTTTTCTTATTTAGCAGTGAGTAAAACCGTGAGGCACAGCTAGTAGATATACAATATATTACAGATTAATTGGTAGAACGAGTATGGTTCAACGAGCGTGAAGCAGTTCTTGCGTTTTGATGGAAGGGTGATGAATGATTCAATAAATGATTTCAATAATTCCTCGGGAGTGGCAACGCATCTGTGGTCGACTCCAGATAGTACCCCTGTTCTATAAAAAGTTGCTTGCAGATGTATATGGGCAGTAGTAAACACTTGATATCAGGTGGATGGCATGCTCGTTTGTTACTTCAGTCTAAAAAAATGCAAATTTCGCATATTCTTATTATGCGTTATGACTTTTGTACCGATATTAAAATTTTCTCTCATTTTTCCAGGTGGCAATGGACACGGAGTAAGCTGGGACCGGTTGCAGGACGGCAGTGGAACACCATCAGATGTGGAGCCTAAGAACGAAAGTCCATCACACTCGTCGTCCGCTACATACCAGCTGCTTCGGCTGTTACTACCTTCGCTTTACTGCTACAAAGATACGCCTTGGCCAGTACTTAGGGTGGCTTGTGTTTGAATGAATTATTGGAGGTGGTGGAATTAGGGCTGCCAACCCTAGTATATATAGTATTAATATATTTCAGGTCTGTGCTACAATATGTTATTGAAAAAACCGCTACAATACTATAATTTTGACACCGAAGTCTAACAAACAAATCCATCTGTTCCAGATTTATAAACTCGTCTCTACTCGTATTAATTAATTTTAATAGAAGCATGATACTTTTGAAGCAATAAAAATACACAATTCAAAAAGTGAAATAAAATATACACATTAGTATCTAGTACATTTTGTCTACACGTTATGATTTGTTCATAAAATACTTAAAGGGCGCGCAATCTCATATTTTTTGTAAATTTTTGGGCTTTATCTCCTTTATACCTAACTTTTCGCGCGCAATCTTGATCGTCACTGATCATTTAGAATGTTTTTACGATTTCGCCCTGACGCCTTTAAGCCTAACTTTATTAATCTATTTATTTTTTCAATTCGCTTAACGCCACTCCTTATCACCCACAGATAAAAAGTATAATGTCCTCAACACACTTACAATACGAGAGACTTCAATGTAGGTTTCAGGTATAACAACATATCTGTGGCTAGACCCAGGGTAGGACAAAAGTCCTATCTGAGATTGTTTACAGATGTCCAATATTATTAATGGTCACTTAGCAGCTTGTAATGCGTCCTGGATTGGTATTTCTTATATAAATAAAACACCCAACCCGCTTGAAACGAAACTAATGAGATGAACACTCCAATGATTTTGTATCAAACTGTCAGTCTAAGTACTGGCCAAGGCATTTCAAAGTGAATTCTGTGCATTTTTCGTATTTTTTTATCTGTATTCTTTGTCCATAAATAAAATGTAATAAATAAAATAAATAATGCGTACCATTTATTAATCGACTGCATTTTTATCCTCAAGTCTGTTTGACGGTGAAACTTAGTGGTCACTAAGTTATACCTGTCAATCCTGTCATAGGATTCTTGGTTAAAAAACCTGTCGAGCGTCTCAAATGTCAGGGTCCAAACGGGCTATTATCATAGCTGGTAGTAAGACTATAGTACGATCGGGAGGAACCACCGCCACATCTATTTCTAGCGGGAAGCTTTCATCTGATAAAATTGGTGTTAGGCCGTTAAGATGCTTTTCAGAAACTAAAGTAATAATCAAACTACACTGCACACGTTTAAGCACCAGTCATAGCTAATGTAGCAACTGAATGCGAAAAACGCAATACAACATTAATGACATCGTTAAGGCATATTTTCGATACTTCGAATATAAAAAAATGCAACCGTCGAAACGCTAATCTACAAAGTAGCTAATTTGTTAGGGCCGTAAATTGCTTGACCGTTTTGGCTATATAAATAAAGAATTTTATTTTAATAAAAAGTTATATTATTAGTATGATATTGATTATTAAGAACAAGCAAGAGTCGAATCTTTACGAAAAAATATGACTTGAATACATGGTACTGGTGATATAAAGCAGGCGAATAAATCCGAGATTTCCCGAGATTAGCCGAAAACACCTTAGGCTTCTTGCATACTCCCGTTTGGCGATGCCAGGTCTCGTGTTTTTCGGTCTCATAGAGCCTCGGCGGGACTGTACAGCTGTCCGTAGATCAAGGATTCAGAAAGTTATGTGAACTTATGTGACGTCTTAAAATTTTATTGCGTAAATACCTACTTGTACTTTCGTATGTTAAAACAATTTGGTAATATCGTTATTGTGTTTATACTTGAGGTAACCTTGATAAAAATGAATATGTTCAAATAACCTTGATTTAAATAAAAGTGTTGCTTACTTGATTCACGCCATTGATATTAAACCATCAGTAAAAAGTAAGTAATTGTATTATTGAATAGCATTTTTGGCCAGGTTACAAGCGTATAAGTATTAATGTACTTAAATCATAACCTTTCTTAAAGAACAATCATAACTTAATATGACAGGGAGAAAAGAAATTATGTGATAAAACTTTAATACAATGAGTGGACTTGCTAAATATAATAATGTAACACAGGAGGTAGCTGTAGGTAACTAATCATTTTGGGCATGGTAGTGGTGTAACAAATTGAATAGCGTTTCTGTGTGTAAAATTATTTTAAATATAAATTAATATGCGTAAAAAAAGATTTAAAGAATAATAAATTTAACGTATAAGTAGGTAAGTACCTATCGCGGAAATGTTGCGGGTAGTATTTCTAACAATTATTTTAAATTATTGGCAAGTATATTCTAGCGTTTTGGGAGCTTTTCATCAACGTTTAAAATTTAAATTAAGAATTCGAAACACAATTATAGTTAAAAAAAAACTTAAGGCGCTCGATTTTTTTTTTATTAAATAAAGTAAAAGTGAAAAGTTTAACGGTTCTTGGATTTTAAATTAGATTTAAATTTCGATTTCATTATTTTTCATAGATACTGATATTTGATAGATAATAATATTTATACAGTAGGTACATAAATATTAACATCGTTGTTTAGTTTAAGTTTATCTCTCAGAGGTCACTATAGGTATCATATTACGATATTATTTTGAATATAACTGTCATATCCCGTATGATGTTATATTCATGCAAGTAAAATGCAAATAAAACAGTAACCCTGATAAAAGTACCAATTGTAAGCAAAATTTAATACTTTTATTACATTGTATTGTTTTTACAGAGACATTTAAATATTATATATTTGAACAAATGCAGTGACAAAAACTAGGTAAAGGCCGATTAATAAGCGTACTTAATTGCTTTAAAAGACAACATTGCTTTTGAAAAACATTATTGATAGGGTGTGTTTAACATGAAAAAATATTTATTATAATACATTGTTTAAAATGCTTGTATTTTTATGTTCCATTTTTGAAAACGGGAGCTTTTTGTACCATGTTTCTTCCTGTACCTAAATGTATTACCGACTTGTATTAGATTTCCTTAGAGATTAATGTCTTATAACACAACTTAAAACATAGTTAAACAACAGAGAACAACGCTATAATTCGGTGCTGTTCATAAAAATTAACCTTTATTTAAACGTGTCCGTCAATTTAAAATACTATTTAAAACATTACTAAAGTCATACATAAACACTATAAAAATTCTGTCTGATGCACAGGCTAGTCTTGGGTTTACAGTTGAATCAAATTTACCTTTTTATGTAGTTACCTAAATATATTGCCTAATAGAATATTTTTGCATTCTAAGGTTTTACCACTCATATCTATATCTATACTAATATTATAAAGTAGTAGACTTTGATAATCAACCCTCAACACAATTAAGAGTACGGTAGTATTAGTAATATAGATGCCTTAGGGGTCCCCTCCTGAGGTCTAAAGATAAAGGTAATAAGTAAAAATCTCATAAACCCTCAAGAGGTGTGCAGCGTTAAATAATCCTTAATCCCAGGAACTACTGGTTCGAATTTAAAAATTATTTTTGTATTAAATAGTTCATTTATCGAGGAAGGGTTTATTTTATTTTAGTAGCGGGTGAAACCGCGTAGCACATCTAGTATAATATAAAAGTAGCAAACGAGCACGTACACCACCTGATGGTAAGAGGCTACTGCTACCCATGGACCCCCGAGATAAGATAAAAATCACACCTGAACTTGAAAAACGATACGATGCTATTCCCGAAGACTGAGTTAGAATACCACGAATGAGTATTCCTTGACATACCGTTTTGGTTTTGAAGGATGACCAGAACATAGCAGCGGTCGTCACAGCTTTCCAAGTACTTCACGACTATTACTTGATTTATAACAACAGTATAAGGTTTATGTGGGTTCTCGATGAAATGAATTCAAGTTAATAGGAATACTAAATTCTAAAGGACTAAGAAACACAGTAACCACTTTGCACACTTGCTTCTAATTGACCGTAGAAGTAGCTTTAGTGCATCAGAATTTGATTCATAAACAGTTCAAGGACATGTCGTTCATGTATTTTAGGTAGTAATGTTATATTTAAATTCGAAAATAAAATGTTCAAGGCATTAAATCCTAATGTGCGTTTTTGGAGATACGATAATAAATCGTATCTCCAAAAACGTACATCATCGATATTTAAATTACATTGATGAAATATTTTCTTTCTTGTTACGACAGCCTTATTTAAAAATAACATTTGCGCATCTTATATTTTCTAATTAAAGTGAAAGACTAAGTAATTAAAGTAGAAGTCTTAAGTGCTAAATGCTTTCAGCGTTGGCAACTTAAGAGTAATTTGCAGTTAAGCTGCCCGTTGCCGTCTTAATAATTCATTTCTTAGAGGCAAGGACAACACGGTATTATTATACGGTGTACGTACCTTGGAAGGTAAATAAATGGGTTTAAAAAATATTGTTGTATACATTTCTACGATTACATCTAAACTTGAAGGGAAGAAGTATAAAATAACAACATGTTAGAAAGCGATTGTTTTATATTTGTTAAAATTTAAATATTTAACGTTATTTCGTTTATAAAACTATCATAATAATGGGTAACATTTATGCGTAAAACAGGTTGATAAGATTTTGTAATGTTAGTTTTAAAATTAAAGAGCTATGTGTTTTTCTCTTTTGACGTTTAACAATTTTCGGAAGCAAGAATAGAAATTATTCTTTGATCCGGAATTAATTTTACTTTAATATAAGTTACAAAGAGTTCAGGTCGTCTCCCAAACAGATCGACTAATGACCTGAAGAAGACTTTGGGAAACCGTTGGATTCAAAAGGTTTGGGGTTTTAGTGTCATAATTAGGGGAAGCCTATGTTCCGCAGATAAGCTCAGAGAGAAAGATACGAGTAGATGGATGATGAAAACATTAGAAAGGACTTACGATTAATTTCATTCACCTCCGTTCCTCCAAGGTGTCTGAAGAATAAATCCAAACAAACAACAGCAACTTAATATCAATTCATGGGAAATTCACAGCGTTACAACAGCAACATTCTCCAGAAACTCCTTAATCTGTTCTCATTACAATGCCTTAAAGTTCGCCATCGCATCTACTTGAGCACTTTTCCTCTCAACAGAGCGCTAAGTTCATAATTACTCCACAAAACAATATTCAAAGGCTAATAGAGTCAAGAGTAAATTATGCCCTACGAGTTACTTTTACAGTACTTAACGCTTGTTGCTTTCTTGTTAAACGAGCAATACTTGGAAATACGTTGTAAAAGATGGATATTGTTTTTATGCTCGATGGGCAAATAAATTCAGATATTATAGAGAATTTAAATAACATAAAATCTGATATAATGTTGGAAAGTAGTCATAATAGTCAATATATATTCGAAGTAATAGAAATTGAACTAGACAGAGAAAGTAGACTTTCAAGAATTTCTTTCTTTTGTCCAACCGAAGCTTCGGTTTCGGCTTGGGGCACTTTGGCAAAAAATACCACCATCAAGCGAAAAAACCTAACAAAATTTAAGGAAAGCAGCGCACCGTGATCGAGATGATAAAACGCCTAAGTGCCCATACTCCGTAGTGGGCTTACTTTGCCAGTTGTGTTTAAAATTCACGTTATTTTGAAATGTAATCATTTTTTACAAGTTATAAAGTAATTATAATTATACATAATTGGCCTTAACATTAATATACAGAAGTCGGTTAAAAAGTTTTTAAGTGGTAATTCACTTTTAGAAAATTTGGAACTGATCTTCTAATGTTTTTTAAACATTTGGCTTCGGCTGAAGGTTGCGACGATAGCCGAATAATCTGGTTTGGCCAAAAATCGACCATCGGTTGGATACTGCTTTCAAGAAGAACTCTTTTGTCTCCCTACGGCCTATGCAGGTTTTATTGCGTCCGGGAACACCTGAAATATAATTTCATTCCACATCTTTGGGGTAGTTCTCTCGTCATGTGGAACATAAGGTTTCTTAGAGAAAATACAGTTCACCTGCTCCAATTGGACTGATCCTGAATCCAGCGGTCCAATGGAAACTATTTTAAAATTCCAGACAGTCACAAACATTTATAAACTTGTTTTGTTTTAGTAATTGAAATTTCATCCACTATACAGATATCTGAATAGAATGAATTATAAACAAACCATGCATTAGTAATAGTAACAGAATAACTCTATTAGAATTCGTTAATAAGTAAAACATAACTACAACGGGATTAATAATTCAGTTCGGATAACAGTTATCTAGCAAGAAAACGCTACATAGTTTGTAATCAGGATTTAATCTTCGATCAGTAATATCGCGAAGGAACTTCTCCGTTCTCATCTCCCTTAATCCTGACGCTTCGTGACACTAACTCGACCTCATATGGCATCGAAGTAGTACTCAACTTCAATATATTTTCCACACAACAACAAGCCAAACTAAAAGAAAACATGTTCTAGAACTCCAGATATTTCTGGTCGAATGAAATTCATTTCACTTCCTAAAAACCAGGTGGCAGAATAAATGTGATTCGACCGGGGAAGTACCAGGTGAAGCAATTTTGTGTTTTGGTGGAAGGATGTGGTTGCCGGCTCATTTATACATATATGAGTCTTAGTCCTCGGGAGTAGCAACGCATATGTGATCGACTTCGGATATAACCCCTGCTCAATATGACATTGCTTACAGATTTCCATGTGCGAAAGTAACCACTTACCATCAGGTGGACTGTACTCGTATGCGCGTTAGCTATTTCAATCTAATAAAAAGTTTAGAGTGAAAGCCTTGTCAAAATTCGGTTCATAAACTAAGATTACATAGAAAAAATCTGCCATTTCTTTGCTATCCTCAAATCCTCTGTCGTAATTCCAAAGCTTCGTGACAGATTCCACCTCAAACTCTTGCTAGATGTTTCAAGCATTAGTTACTAATGTGAGTATGATTAATATAACGTAAGAAATAATCACCAACATAGAGACCTAGCATAAGCAGTAATAGCCGAATGGTTGAAATTCGGTCTCTCGATTGGGAGTCCGAGGTTCGAATCCCAGGCCGAATACCACTGATTTTTCTAAAATTATTTGCGTATTAGAAGTTAATTATCACTGCTTCACGGTGAAGGAAACATTGTGAGGAAACCTACACATCCGAGAGTTCTTTAAAAAGTTCTTAAAGGTGTGTGAAGTCTATCAATTCGCACATGGCCAGCGCGGTGGACTATGGCCTGAAACTCTCTCAATCTGAGAGAAGACCCGTGCCAGCAGTGG
>DWLI01002388.1:0-13298 GCA_018249915.1 Cecropterus dorantes dorantes
CCAGAGACAGCGACACTAAACATTTTTTATGGTAGCGTTTTTGTTCATATATTTTTGTTTTGCCTTTTTGTATATGTATATGTATTTTTTGTAAATAATTTTTCACTTAAGTTAACACTTATATTATTTCATATTTTGTTCTCTGTAAATAAAATTCTACTTCAAATTATTATTCTTCATTGTTCTTTCAAACTTATAAGCTCTCTTCTACTATTTTCTATCCACTATCCACAAATGCAATTTTCGAACGATTGGCATCAAAGACGTCAAAATCAATTCAATGTCATTTCAATTTGTCAAAGCAGTCAAATGGACTACTTTTAAAAGTAAATATTTTAAGTATTTAGTCAATTTGATTTTATTAATTTAAATCAGTGGCAATAATGAAACGTAAATTAAATAATACGGAAAGTGACGTTCCGGCCAAAGGAGAAGATATATTTATGAAAGTATTTAAATATTACAAATCAAATAATCAAAAACCTTCGTACGATAACGTCGTATCAATTGCACGTAATACTTGTACAACTGAGGTAATTTCATGATCAATAACCATCCTATTTGTGAAATATGTATGATATATATGTACAAATTTTATTAAATGAAAATTAAGTGGCAATGAGCATACAGTCCACGTAAATGTTAATGGTTACTGCCGCCCATTGATATCTATAATTAACCTCAGATAAGAATAGCCTTACCTAAGATAAGCTATAGATATGTTGCCACCCCTGAGGACTAAACTGGAATGCCAGGTATAAGTGCTTTTATCTTACTATGCCTAATATTACTTTTATGAGGCATAACTAGAAGGCGGTAGCGTATTCGGCGTCTTACCGGAGTTTCATTACTAGCTTTGAAAAATGTACACAACATAATTATAATCAACTTAAAAAATATTTATATATTTTGTTAAATTTCAGTTAGATAGTGTAACTTCTAGTCCAATAGACGATGCAAGATTGGAGTTACTAGGACTACACAAATATTCAGAATGGAAACAATATTCCTTCAAGCGACATCCTGGTTTGATTTTAATAAAGAACCCTTTTACTAGCTTAGGCCAGAGATATTGGATCAGACAATGCTTAGAAGAGTATCCAAAGAAGCCTAATAAAAAGAATATAGATATAGACATAGATTCAAGTGACTGGTGGCAAGAGTGCTATAAAGATGGTCAGTTGAACAGAAAGCTACAAAAGAAGTTGCGATGGACCACCCTTGGCTACCACCATGACTGGGATAGTAAAGTAAAATGTTAATATTCTGCTTATGAACAATTAAATATACATTTTTTTATTTCTTAGAATTAGCATCTTAACTGATGTTGTCACTGCAGCCTATGGATATCTGTAATCAACTTCATGTAGTATAAAAGGAGTCTAAAGTATAAAGGAGTCAAATCTTATATTGACATTTATGAAGAGAAAAAGAACAATTAAAGTTGTTTGTCATAATTCTATCTTACTAAACATTAACATTTTAATAAAAAAATTACATTTAATATTGAAGTACAACTATAATTTTTCAATTTTTTTTCACAAACATAATTAGTCTTGAGAACAAACATTTAATTAGTCTTGAGATGTAATGAATAATTAAACTATTTAAATCATTTAATTTACTAAGTGTAAAATATTTATATGTTTTATAATTGACTTTTCAGGTGTACAATGAAGAAAATAAGTCTCCATTTCCTAAAGATTTGGCAGAGTTATGTGATGTTGTGGCACTATACCTCAACTACAAGAATTTTAGGGCTGAAGCAGCCATCGTGAATTACTACCACATGAGTTCCACTCTGTCAGCACACACTGATCACTCTGAGGTGAACTTGGAAGCCCCATTGTTTTCCTTTAGGTACGTAAATATTTTTATTTGAGTCATTGATGAATAACTATTTAATGATTACATAAAGTACAACAGAGAAAACTTGTGAACACTGAATAATCAATTGTTAAATGATAACTAACTGTGTCAGTACAAACACCTGCTTAATTATAACTAAACATTAATGACTTTTTCAGTTTTGGGCAGTCTGCAATATTTCTACTTGGCGGGCATGAGAAATCCACAGAGCCATCAGCAATTTTATTGGACAGTGGAGATATTGTAATTATGTCTAAAGAAGCTAGACTTTGTTATCATGCAGTGCCGAAAATACTACCAGCTTTAACAAGACCATGGGAACAACATGACTTTGAACCAATTACACACAATGGCAGTAGTTTTAAATACATTGACAATGAAGATTTCATATCAAAGATAAATAGAAATGGTGATATCACAGAGTGGAGAGACTTTGGCAGTTATACAGAGGAATCAAGGATAAATATTAACGTCAGACAGGTGCTAAATGAAAATCAGAGCACTTTGAATGATTCCAATTTTAATGACACTTGATATTATATCAGTATTATATTTTTAATTTGCAGTTTTATTTTATAAATAGAATTTGAAATTTCTCTGCATTTAATATGAACAAGGAAACATTATATAAAAATCTTAAATGATCGAGATATATTACTTACATACTTACATTATGTAAGTCATTATGTAAGTTACAATGACTTTAAATATTTAAGGAAAACAAAAATAATGTCATCATGGTAAAATAGAAATTCCACCTAATACTATTTATGATGATATACTTTAATTCACTTTGCGTATTTCTGCTGCCAAATATTTGTAATGAAAAGTTTAGCTGGATACTTTTATTATGTCCTTACTCATGATGGGAGTTTCAAATGGTTTTTGAAGAAGTGGCTGTTCTGTGATCACTGAAAAACGAAGTTTGAAATTTAAAAGGAACCATTATTTTTTTTTATAATCATAATATTAGAAATCAAGTGAAAAGCTGGTATTAAAAAGCAAGATGTGATAGTAGTTATTTGTTGATGCTATATTGGAGAATAATTTTTCACTTGGTTTCTGCAACCAAATATATTTTTACGAGAACCATTGTTTATTTAATTTTATTATGATCACTGAAAAAGATTTTGACAACGTAGGTACACGACCTACGATTTATAAAATAAATGAGAATAATCTGATTAATTGGTTATCTCGGCCGCCTTACGCATCAAAGCAGTGTACATGTCATTTAAATAATATTACCATGCTTGTGTGGTTTGGTAACAAGACTGTGACTGCTTGTCTGATGGTCACACAGTCCCCAAAAGCATTTTATGTAGCTTTCACCATAACATTCATACTTGTCTTTCACTTCTTGGTTAGAAAGACGATCAGTGCCAGGTCTAAAACAATGATTACACTTTGATTTTCGTTCTCTCAAATTCATTACGATACGATACGATTATTTTTCCAGTTACACTTTAATTTTATCAATTTAGGTTATGAAAAGGCGACGATGTTAATTAGTACAAAAAATTTAAGCCGAATTATGAAGCATTTATATATTTTTTGATTGCTATTTATGACGTAACGTCATATAGGACAGATAATCGGGTTCAAAGAATGTCGATGAATTTACGAAAAAGGTATTTCATGTTACACTGTACACGTACACTGTAGCGGTGGACGTGCCACTTTTCATTCACTGAGTTGTGTTAGGAGATGTCTAGATGATCCATGCTCACAGTATTCTCTATTGAAATTTATAGTATTTGGTACATAATTACCGTAGATGATATTTTAAACAATTTTAAAGAGAAATTTTGGTCGGCGAAACAAAAAAGGTCATCTACTATCCCTGGGTTTGTGCAATTTGACGACACAAAAATGGTCATTTCTCAATTATAATCGAAATAAATGTTACCGTTACAGTATACAGTAAAAAAGTTGCAAATGAAGTAGTTGTTGAGTAGAAAAATGACGTGTTATATTGTATCGGAATAATGGAATTAATGTAGCAACTACCTATCAAGTCCTTTTTGCTGCGGCAGAAACCATCCAAAGTTAAGGCCTGGTCTAAGTTACTGTCCTACCTTAGCGCTATTTGGAGGAATCTAGGGTCTCTACCGGAACACAAAGATGTTCTTCTAGTTTGGTGCTTCTCTAGGACTCTGTGCAGGGATGAATTTGTCTTGTCTACACCTTTGGGTATTCATAGCAGTATAGGGCCAGACAAATGTACCCGGTGTGGTTGGCTGAGCGAATATAGCTCAAACTGTAGTTTTACGGCGCTTAACTCTAGAAGACTACTTTTAATCACCTCTTTTGACAGGCAAAATATACCGTAGATCCATTCTTGTCCAGAATTGGAGGGACTCAGCTTCAACTGGACTGATTTTCTTGAGAACCCTAGCCTTCTTCTCCAGGATTTTGACGTATCTATCAGTATACGTATACTTGAGGCCTCTAATTAATTGTAGAATTGTAGATGCAGGATACAGGCTTATTAGCATATTTACCTAGTATAACATTATACGAGTATAAAGTATAGTGAACTTTATTATTTGCGTACCTTGAGACCTTTGAGACAAAATTAACATAATCATAATAATAAATTATACCTAAAGGTATAACATCGGCACGTGCATCTCCGTCGTATATTGCACATCAAATCTGATTAGTTTTCTCAAACACGTCAAAAGGCGTAGTACTTAAGCATTGCTTAAATAATTAAGTGCGTGCTAAATTAGTTTCTGTAAGTGTAAACCTGTGCTTGTTTATTTTACCTCTCGATTGTATACAGGACGCGGGTCCTACATGACATCTGGCATTCATACCGCTCGGCTGTTAGCCGCTCCGAGCCATATCGAAAGCTTTTCAATCCGCGACGACGGTTTACGACAAAGCACCACGATTCGAACATTTGCTCAATCGAAACGCCATTTGGCGTTTTCATTCAAAACGGATGATTATTTTTAAGATGCCTCGATCGAACATTTCATATCGTTTTGTGATGGGATACTTTGATGCCGACGTGAATGAAATTGATGATTTGGCAACGTTATTGAACGAAGTTAATCCCGAATTGTAGGGACGTAAAATTAGTAGACTTAAGTACTGGCTGAACTTTTTGTTACTCATCTAAGTAACTTGTAAAAAGATTCTTATAACTTATATTATATCTTATTATAACTGAAAGTATATAAGTAATAAATATATTAAAGGAAATTATAACATTTTGAATTGTGTTGATCTTTACAAATATATCATTTTTATAAGTTTGAAGGAGCAAACGAGCATCTGGTGGTAAGTGACTACTGTCGTCCATGAATATCTGCAGGAAATTTCATATAGAACAGGACCTCTATCCGAAGCCAATCAAAGTTGCGCTGCTACTCCCGAGGACTTAGATGGTCGCCTCATATAAAAGCGTACCGGCAAGCACATCCGTCCACCGAAATGCAAGAACAGCTTTACCTAGAAATAGGTGTGGCATTCGTTCGTCTACGGTTAAATCATAGTAAAGTAAGTACCCGTGCCTTACCCGAATCTATTTGTTTAATTTTACTTATTTATAAGTTATGATATAGTTTTGATGCTTAGTAATTTTATCATTAATTAAATACTAAACAAGAAATTAATAAGGCCCTCTAACTTTCTATCATGTCTATGATTATAATACAAGACAAGTATATCCGAAAGGCAATAGATCGTAGGTATCTTAACAATCCTGAGTCGGATTTACCCAAGTACAATAAAAGCAGAGTTAACGGAGCACCGTGACAATAGTAGGCAAATTGAGTTAGGTAGGCACATTGTCGTAAACAAGCGTGCAATTTGCAAGCATGTCGGCCCTCCGCGGGCGATTAGACTTGAACAAGTATACTGTCATACGCAACCCAAGACTCAATGGCGCTTCGATGGGTTTAATGGGAACTGACGGATGGGGATTAAACATAATACAGATATACATATATACAATACTTGATGTGTCACACGCAGACTCACCGCCCGTTAGATAAACAAAGCTTTATAAATTACACATTAGCTCATGCGTGTATTGAAGCGCAAATATTGACGATGTCTACGCGCCAATATTGCTTTCTAATTATAATTCGGAAGTTCAATCATGAATCATTTGCATATTGACGCAATATACAAAGGCTTGCGGTATTAAGCGTCGTAAATAAGGGCTTATATTGTAATAAGTACTAAGTAGGTAGGCATCAGATGATCATTGACACGTCGCCTTTGTATGTAAAATGAGCGCAGTGACATTTGGAAAGGTAGCAAAAACCCTTCGTTGGCGTCTCCTTTCTTTTATTTATTGACATTAAATGGGCGATATAAATTCCGTTGGCGGATTACGAAATTTATTGGCTTCAAAATTAAAGGAGACCGATTTCAATGGCGAACGCTGACAGCTTTCGTTTATGGGTAGTGCGGGCTGCGAAAAAAGGATTTACTAAAATCTCATTGAAGCTACCATTTTAATGGAGAGCTTTTGTTGGTCGGAACTTCTAAGCTGAGAGATTACCTACTCTGAACGAGGTAAATATTTTGAAATATATTATAACACTCTGTTAATCATTGTCATGTAATGGTTGGTGGTAGGTACTAGAATCGCTGGTGGATCTTAAAGTAGGTATTTAATGGCTATTTATTTGCTACTTTCGTAGGTACCTATATTTATTTGTCTTATAATTACCTTATTCAACTAATCACAGTAAAGTAAGTTTCTAAACTTACTTATAATTAGCAAGTTAGACTAAAGTTTTATAGTAGAGTCGCGTTACAATAATATAATAGTATAGGTCTACCTGTCTACTCAAATTGGTTAAGGTGCCTGAAGCGAAATTTGGCTAATTCGATAACCTCGTCGAACTACGGTGAGGGGAGTCAGAAAGTGAATTTAGCCATCATCAATCAAAATCATTGTCAATAGCTCATTTTAGTGGTGGCCGCGTCGCTCCGCATTGAAATTGAAATTTTAATCAGAATTGAGTGTAGTGACTATTAATATTAAGTTAAATCTAAGTACTTCTTTTGGAAAGTATTTTCATTCACGGTTAATGTTTATTTGCTGTAGTTAAAACGTTGGTTCTAATTGCGAAGAGCGCGTAGCTCTGTTGATTTAATAACATTTTAGCAATCTAGAAGCGACAATAGTACGTAAAGATGATAAAGCAAATAGTTTTCAATCTTGAAACGTTTGCGGAAATTGTACCTAATTGAGGTGGCGGTCAAGCTGTCTGACACAATATAACATACTTTACGGTACTACTACTCAAAGGGGTTAATTGAAAGTCAAAAAGCAAATTTCATAAAGAGAGTGTTTTGATATGTTTACAGAAAGTGATTATCGCTTAGAACGTGCTCTACGAGTACCTAATGTGCAAATGTATTAACAAAACAATTGAACATGTAGGTAAATGTGCACAGCTGTTATATGAGGAATATGTCTACTATATTATTTTTATACCATTTATATAATAAATAAATCAATATCATCTCATTTTATTTATTCTTGTGGTTGACGTGCAGTTTTATTTTACTTAAGTGCAAAGCGAGTTTCGATAGTTAATAATCTGGCTTATGTTTAAAAATGAAGATAAATCCAGCGAGGCTGTCACTTCGCTAGGGAGGCTCCAAATCAACTCCAAATGCAATTGAATACAAAGGATCCGCATCTTTTAAACTTAAAACAAACGATTTTAAACCTTACATTTTTTGTATAAAGTTTCGAATTAGTAACATATTTGAACGTATTGCAATTTAAAATACAATTGACTTACATGAGTGTTTTTTGTGCACTTATAAAATACAATCACCCACGTCTTATTAGGTGGATGGACGCTGGTTTCTATAATTAAATTTATCTCTTGTGTTAAATAAAAACAAAGTGAATACACTAATTACATAATTGACTACTAGTTACTACGGTATGTTCTAGAAAACGAACAATTCTCTGCTTGTTCGTAGTGTTTTTAAATTTAAACCGCAGCGCAGTTCACGTCCGTATAATTTAGTTTGCAATCAGTCACGGGTAGTGCCGGCGGTTTCATTATCTACCAAAGTATATTGTATTGTAGCGTTGAGTTAATCAAAGGGATGGATAATTAATAATTAACTGAATAGTAGCTGCGACGTGCACTGTTCGAAACGGATACTTTTCAAATAACAGATGGCTTAAGCAAATCGCACTAAATTTCTGTAGTAGTATTTCTGCCTAATAACAGCAGTGTTATCCGCTGTTGTGTTCTGATGTGAAGGGTGTGGTAAGAGACACATACTTTTCCGAGGCATTCGATCCTAGTCCTCAGGGGTAGCAACGCATCTGTGACTAACCTTAGGTGAGACAATGTCCATGGACAGCAGAAGCCAACTTACCCAGGTGGGCTGCATGCTCGTTTGCTACTTCCATACTATAAAAAAATAGTGTTTGAAGGTGATATCATAGTAGAAGTGATAGTATAGCAGAACGACCCGCGTGGCGTAGCGGTCACCATACCGGCCTGACGCGCAATGGTTTCCGGGATCGATTCCCGGCCAGACAGATATCTGAATGATTAATTTAGATTTCTATTATGGGTCTGGATGTTTGTGTATTCGTCTTTGTGTGTTCGTGGCACCCGTGACACAGGGGTTAATCCTAGTGCGGGGCTTTGAGTGTAGAAAACATGTTATATTTTAATTTTCGTAGATCTAGTGTGGTTGAACCCCCACATTATCTGTTTTACTAAAATTCGTGTACACAGTGTAAAGGCGTGGTAAAGTAAATAAGTACATAGTTATAAACTTTTCTTAATTCATAATATGATTTGCTTAAACTTAATGAGACCAAGTTTAGTGGCAACAAGTTTTAAAAGTAGGTATGAGATAAAATTTTCTGAACATAATTTTCAAAAAAGAAATACTTGAGTTATTTCCAAGAATCATACGCACATACCAGCAGACAGACAAAGAAATGGTGTCATGAAATAAAGAAAATACATTTTTAATTAATAACCATTTTGTAGATGTTTAATCCGTGAAGTAAAGTAGTTTAGTAGTCCTATTTACTACAGTGGGTTGGTGCTTGAATTTATTTTGTAAATTAATCGTAGCTCACGTCAAAGTAGGTTGCCTTTTCAACCCACAGTATTCCTTTGTTAATTAATTGTTAAAGGAATATATCAGTAATCAGTAATTACTTAAAGATATTATGATTCAAAATCATAATCCTTATCTTTTATTGTATTGTGATAGTGGGAAACGGATATTACTATTTTCAAACAGGATGAGTACCTATTCTATTCTGTAAAAAGATAAGCCGAGTACACATTTTAAGCCTTTTCCCAATGTTCTGAATGTTTCAATTGCAGCGTTGATACAAGTACCTAATAAAATTATTTTTAATATGCTGGTTAAATGTTAGATTTAAGTTTGACTTAAGTAATTCTTTCAGTCTCAAGTAGCAAACGAACATTCACTCTACTTGGTAACCAGTGTCGCCCATGGACATCTGTAAGCAACTTTATACAGAACAAAGGCTCTATTTGAAGTCAAACAGGCGTTTCTACTCCTGAGGACTAAGATGGTTTCTTCATATAAAAGTGAGCCGGCAACCACACTTTTCTGCATAAACGCAAGAATTGCTTCATACTAGAAACAGATGTGAAGGTTTCCTTCTGGTCGAACCATGTGCGTTCTACCATCTTAAAAATTGAGTGACTTAGACTATCAAAATTACACTACAATTAAGTGTATAAATTAGGTGCAAATCAAGCTCTGTTTTGTTTCCTTTGGGAGATTCTTTTTTTTTTTTTTGTAAGAATATTAATACTTTTGACTGTTTGTATGAGGTTCTGAATACTAAATAAAACAAAATAAGTTTACATAAGATGTAGTGTTGGTATCCATTTATTACAAACCATCAATACGGCAACCAGCCGTAGCCACAGCTGTATAATTTACTTCGTAATCAATCAAGTGTAGCGCCGACACTGGTTTTCGCATTTACCTAGCGATGGTACAAGATTTTAAAGGAAATCACATCTGTAGTTAGAACAGATGCTTAATCGGATATTTAACTTGAAACTTAGACTGGTATGGGAGGAAAGGATCTCCCGCCGTTCGCCAAAACAGCCTATCGCGAAGGTGTGGCGCCCAAGTGTGTGGGGCGTCGCACAGGAGAGTGTCCGATGGGACAGCCGCCTGCAGGCCACGGAGCAACGTACGCGGTACCCGTGGTCCGCATTGTAAGGATGGGTGAGGGCGCATGGTAGATTATTTTAGGGCGTAGATGCGTTAGTACCACTGTTCGAACGCTTCGGATAGGTATATCTTCAGACTAGAACTCAGCAGCATTTATTACAGCTGTTTAGGCAAAAATAGGTGTGCCGGTAATACCAACCGTCGTATCAATTATTTTTATAACATCAAAATAGTAATATGATCCTGCAGTCCACCACGTTATGTGGTCACTGCCGCACGTGCCGAACTGCCGAACATATGAAAGCTTCATACATATAGAAAAGAGGTTCTCAATCTTATGTTCTCGTTTTCTCTTATGTTCTGTTTCTTAGGTTCTCAATCAATCTTATATCAATCATAGATACGTTACTACACCCGAGTACTACAATGGTCATCTCATATAAAGGTAAACCGGAAATGTACTACCACCTTCCTTACATGTGTGAGTTTCACTATGTGCATTCCATCATAGAAGTTAGGTCCAGACCTTCAAACTGAGAGAAAGGAATTATGCTGATAATTGGAAAAAATATTTTCAGTAAGTAAAAAATGTCAAGGATGCCTAATATCCTGCGCCATTACCAAACGGATGTAAGCAATTTCTTTTGTACCTAAATTGACAATATTTCGCCGCCGTAATTCCACTAAATTGCCGAACCTAATTCAAAATTAATAGCGGTCACGACTCTTTTGTGTTTTAAGAACTCGTACGGTTAACGATACAATGAGATTTAACTCGCTACTAATATTTATGGAAATTACGGTTGCTACCTTTTCATAAATGTAAGATCGATTATATCACAAGCGTATATAAGACGGGGTAGGGAGGTATAAAATATTTAGAGATGCCACAAATATTTAAGCCATATGGAAATTTCGCCATGTGGAATTTTTTTCTATGACCACAACGCGTTGTGAGCTATTTTTCCGCTCACTGAGCGTTTTCGATCTTTGAGCGTAACATATACAAAAAAATTACAATATGGCGATTCAAAAGATAAGTGATCAGTTATTTTTATGTTTTTCTATGATATGGACAAACAATAAAGAATTGAAATGGTGAATACAGCGTAAATTGACATAACGTTTGATGTTAGCTTGTTCGCACTTCAAATGATTAAATATCGGGTTTTTTGGCTGATTCTTTAAGAGTAAATGTAAGAGTAACTCTAAGTTTTTAGTAAATCAACATCATCAAATCATTTTAATGCGGCAAAAGTGATACTACTGTGGTAGTATCATTTTTCTGCACTAAAATGATTTCCCAAAAATGTACTATTGTTTTTAATACGGTCAGATTAGGTAACAAAGAAATATGAGAAGATTTAAGATCAGCACTTAGAACAGTGGCTTTTATTGCGAAGTGCTAATTGTTAAAACAATACAGAAGAAACTCGCCCTTAATTTGAATACGAGTAACTAATTCTAAGCTTTATAAAAGTTTACACGTAAATCTTTTGTTTTGTTTTCACTCACTTGTTTGGGGAAAGTTGGGATGTGTTTTAAAATTTATTCCCGTGGAAGTCCGCCATTTTGTCCCCTCTTACATCCGTTGTTTGAATTCTAAATAGAGTAAAGTTCGTTACCTTTTTTTAACGGACAGAAATTGCGGTAATGGACCGAAAATTGAATTTCGAATTTTTAAGGGTCTGATGTTCCATAAACTCTGAAGTGCTCTATGATTTTATACAATACTTGTAATTAATTCTAAAATATTAAGAAAATTGGAAAGTCGTTACTTTAAAAATGGAAAACGCCATCTGTTATTGCTTTGGTTAGGTTAAACTTGTTAAAACTGATTATAATGAATCGTTGATAACTAATTTAAAATTTAAATGATATGAAAACAATATTTTAAACTGCACCTTTGTAGGTAAGTAGTTACAAAGTCGTAGAGATGAGTACAATCATTCTGTAGTTCGTGATGAGAAAATGTGTCTCGGAATACACGGATGGCTAATGTACCAAGCATTGCGTATTTTACTCGACTGCGTCAGGAGGACGCTTATGTTTTTTTAGCGTATGTATGCGTGTCTGTATGTATGTTTTATGACCATTCTTTTGGCACGTGCTACAGCCCAAACGACTTGCTTAACGGATGAGGACATATGACATATCGTTAGAATTGTCTGATTTTGGACTATAAAATAAAAAAAAAAATACACCAGTAAATAATATTGTTACTTTTTTGATGAAATGGTCATATGTAATTTTTTATGAATATTATAAATAATTATAATAAAAACAAAAACCAACTGCTCAAAAAACGATAATCCTTTACGTTATTGTATGGGCGTAAACGGTGGTCGTCTTAAGAAACGTAATAAAACTAACTAACTAAGGGTACGCAGGCAATGTCTCCGAGTAATAAAACTCTTTTTTATGGATTAGTTTACGATATAGTGCATGCGCTCTGCAGCTCATCCGCACTCGCTCGAAGCTCGCGTACGAATGCCGAGCACCAAACGCCGGTGCATACACTACAGGCACTATTCGGTTAATACTCGATTGTCTAACACTCGTCTAACTATACCACCCTATATAAAATACATAATAGCTCTCACTCATAATGCTCATACTCTCACTGGCTGAATGTTTATCATTTATGTGTTTGTTCTTTATCGTGACGCATTTTCGTTTCATCGAGTTTCAAGTCAAAACGATTTTTAAGATGATACACTTAAAATAAAAATTAGATGTATTATAAATTTCTAGAAGAATTACTTTTGCTGTGCTGTAAAAGCTCGATTCGTCAAAGTTTCCGTCCATGTGTCAAATATTCTAAAGCTTTCATAATACGTTATTGCCACAGTCTCAGACGGGACATGTACCTGAACGCCGCCATTGTTCCCGCGAAGCCTTTTTTAAAAAGCGCAACAAAGCCACAAGGCATGCGTACAGTTTACAATACGTGTGTGATAGACAGTGCAATGTATATAGGGTGATATTTTTAATAAAAACATGAAATTGATGTATTGTCTTGAAATTTAGTATGTTGTTTTACTACAAGTTTTAATATTCAATTGTTGCGGGCTTTTGTTTTGTATTTACAAAACGAATTGTTATGTTATTATCCATATTATAAACTTTATATAAATTATTTATATGGATTGGTATTACCAATCCATATCCATAATTTATTATGTAATCTCACCCATGTATGATGTTTTACATTAATTTAATTATCTTTTATATCTAAAATAATAAAA
>DWLI01002389.1:0-13296 GCA_018249915.1 Cecropterus dorantes dorantes
AGATAAAAATAAGCTTCAAAATATTCTTAAACATTCCACAATCAACAATTATTACACATTTTTTAACAAAATAAAATAAAATAATTAACATTTCTTTAATGAAAACTTGTTAGTCTCTCTTGTTCTTTTGTTTATGACAATATTAACGATCATTCACATCAGGATTCACTCAGGATCACTATATTACATATTCACACCCAGTTTCACTATTATCATTGTGTTTTACGTTCTTTTGAATTTTCTGTGGGCTTTAATTAGTTCAGTTTTCAATGTTTCCTTGCTTGTCGTTTTTCCTAGAATGTTCTTTTTATTGTCATTTTTAGTTGAAGATTTTGTTTGATTAGTGTCTTTTTTAATTTCTGATTGAGTGCCACTATTCGTAAAATCTATTCATCTATTCTTGTCTTTATGCTCATCTTGAGTTTTTTTATCTCATCATTCTTCACAACATTGGATTGAATTTCTGTTAGCTTGCTTTTTGGTTGTTTCGAGTCAATAAATGTGTGGTTATTAGGGATAATTTTTCGGTCAATTTTTTGGTTTTGCCAGGCTGACGGCTTCGCCGAGCCATCTTTCTAGGAGGTGCGTTTAGGAAATGGTCGCACCGTCTCTGGAGTCACAATTATAAAAATAACAAGTGTAAATACCTCATACAAATCAAATATCCTCATACAAATACTACAAAGGGAGACATGAACCACGCCAAGCCATGGTTCAATTCTCCCGCATATACAACTTTGACATTAAGTTTTACTTACAGATAAAACAATCAAGCTTAGCGAAAAATAACTAAGCATACGTCAAACTAGAATACTCGTAATTAGGCAATACAATACTAAAACAATAATACGACCGGAATCTCAAGACTACAAAAATTAATAAAATTACCTCCGCCGTATCAAAAACACCTTTTCGAACCTAACATCCAAACAAACTGGCCGTTATAAAAAATGCCGGTGTCTTTGTTAATCGCCGCTCGCGCACTACCAATAACCGTCTTCGATCGTCGTTTTTCTACTATCTCTTCTTTCTTCTATTTGGTTATTTAGTTGACGAGCTTTACTTTAACGAATAAAAATATCAAAATTTTCTATAATGATGATCAAATGAATACCGTTAGATGAAGCTAGTTTATGTCCTAGTATAGCGACTAAAAGAGTACATCGGGCATGCGGGCGGCATGAGAAGGACCTTGAACAACTCGACCAGCGACTCTGAGGAGGACGGTGGTATGTGAGATCGCATAACGTCATAAGCACCCGAGGGTCTAGTTTAGAAAAACTCAACTGTCCCGGATAGTGCCCCACAAGGGCAAAGTGCTCACAGGACTCCGGATACGTTCCGTTGGAGATCTCTCCGACCTTTAGGTAGCGCCGAGCACTTTTTCGGCGCTACGTCACCCCACTGATGGGGAAGTGTGGTAAAAATCCCTCATAAACTGGTGTCTCCCTCAAATTGTGGTACATTTTGAAGATGCCCTGTGTCAGCAAAAAAAAAACTATTTTTTGCTTTACTTTACAAAAATAAGTTTTGGTTGACATTCTACCGGTCCAAACGAGTTGTCGAAGGACTTGAGATTTTGAGAACGATGGTCGGAAGCGATTACCGTAGGTGGATGCATCGCATTTTCGCACGTAAGTATACGCGAGATGTCAGACATCTCTCATGGTTTTTGTTTTTAAGGTCAACGACATTACACTTCCTACTATATAATATGAAGATCAATTCAGCATCTTTCTAAAAATAGAATTATTTCGCAAATTCTTGAGCATTTAATTGCAGTGTAGGAAAAAAATTCAATAGCTATATGAGGGAAGGCTACAAGGCAGTGTAGCCAACATATCGAAAAGAAACTTTCGAACATAAACGCTTCAGTACTTACTTTCGGGATATGCCTCGTAAATGACTGAAAATTATGTGTACCTTCTTCCTGTTTTTTTTTTTATAAATACTTTCTGCTATTTTGTGATATGCAACCTGGACAACCGGTAAAACTGACCCTTTCTCGTTGAAAAATATATTACAAACAATAAAAGCAGGTAACTCATTATACGTATCTAATAGTGGTGATAAATGTCTTACTATAATTATACCTACATATCTTATCATTATCACTTATCAAAGAGAATCTATCGAATTGTTATCAATAAAGAACAGTTTGATTGTCGCGAGTACAAAGAACTGCTTTGATCTTAATCTACTTATAGATTAAAGTATTATTGGATTAAGTATTACGATTTATTTTATTATACTTACTTGTACTAATAATATTCGCTTTGTGTACTTAATATGATAATAATATAAGAAATGGCCTAAACTGTCATTTTCAGGGTCAATGTAAAATGTTTGGATAACGTGATAATAAATTATTTCTTCAAACCACTTACAAATTATCCTTTTTGGAGTCATTAAATGTGTGGGCCCCGGGGAACACTTTTAAGGGACGGCAAAAAAAGCCACAAATCTGAAGTCGAGCGGTACGAACCTACGCTATGTAAGATGTTTTTAAAAGAACATTTACAATGAGGAAATGATACAATTTGTTAATCAACATGTTAAATATTTACCTACTCGCAAAAGATAGGTACGTAGATAATACAGCGCGACATAGGCAATGATGATGAAGATGAAGTCATCTGTTTCAAATTAGGGATATTCTATATGTATTTGCCATGATAACGTATGTACGCACCTACCTATGTGTAAAAATAAGAAATAAGTGACCGACCGAAACAGGTTTTTCGCCGAAACAGTACCCTTTAGACACGAATGACTGTATAAATTTAGATATTTACAGACTTATAGGTAGTAGAACTTGGATGAGTCCTATCTATTTATGTAGATATTTTGATTCAGTGTGGGTCCATAAAATAACATAGTTAATTCTTTAAAAAAACTTATAACATAATTTTTACGGTCAAGAGGATACGAAATGCTTACGAGATAAATGTCCTTATACAGGATCGTATGTTTCTGCACAAATGTCTGATTACTGGCCGGAATCGAAACTTCAGCTGAAATATCTTTTGTGGCCGAGAGTTATTGTTAGTCTTCAACATTCGGTCGGTCAATAGTAATAAATAAACGCATTACAGACAACGTTATTTATTTTTATACGTTCCATTTTTACTGTTGTATTTATATTAAAATTAAAAAATGTCGGATTGACTAATATGTCAGGCGACATCTCAATCTCCAGGAGTTATAGCTGCGCTGCTCTATGATCGGCTTCAGTTCGAACCCCTGTTCTTTAAGCAGTTGGTTACAGATTACCTTGACCAGCATTGACCACTTACTGTCGCATAGACATCATACTTATTCGCTACTTAAACCTTTTAAAGAGTTACGTAGATATTTGACACTAAGTGCAGATAATATGATTTTTACACGGAAAGTCTAAAAAAATTGTAGCCCTGTTTAAAAAACACTTGCGATTTAAAAGATTTAGGAAGGTATAATTTTAATTATAAGTAAACGGGTATATGTAAATTATTTCCCACTGCGGTTATGGGAGGGAGAGGTAAAAATCAAACAAGACAATCACATTTTTGGAGACAAACAGAGACAATAACCGTGTAGTGAGGTAAATATAAAAGACTTTTAAAGCTCTGCTGATATATTTCCTTTTAAAGCCAGTAATTTACGAATGACGAAAATACTTATAATAATCTCTAGTATGTAGAACTAATATTGTACGCTTAGTTTTAATGTAATTAAAATATATTTATTGTTCTCATTAAATATTTACTAAGTATTTATAGAATAGAGCGACGTACTGTTTCAACGGAAAACTTATTATTAACACACGGAAAAAATCGACAATATGTTCCAAATAATGTAATTTCATGCATAGATCAAAAAAGACTTCACTTGCATAGATTTTAAAATAGTTTAATATTATTATAGGTAATGTTTTATGTTATATACATCTAATATTTAATTACATATATTTAGCATGCATACATTGAACCAAATATAAACGCAAGTATATAAATCCTTCCACCGCCTTTTAGGGGGCTACTGATCATATAGAGGCTGGGAGAAGACAAAATTCAGAAATAGGAGGATTTTTTTTGTTGATATGTGACTTACTTCGGAGACAGCTTTCTTAAAGGCCTCTTCTATGAAACTCTTTAAGTAGGAGGCTCGATCCCCCGCCCCGATAGGAATATTCTTGAATTCACAAGTTTACAAACATTCTTTATACGAGGATGAAACCACAGGTTACTGTTAGTTATATATAATTATACAATACAAACTCTATACATAACATCACCTGATTTTGAGACAAACTCCCTAAAATGCCAAAAGTACTTGATTTTGGTAATTGGTTTACCTTGTTATTTTTGCAATGATATACTATGTTGCATTACATCCATTCTAAATACAATACGTCGTTATTTAGCAATATAATCAGTGCTTTTGAAATTAATAAGAACTGCAGCGATGTATGTTTTTTGTTTGTTTTATTGTCTAGACATGTTATGCACCGAAAATTTTATGAAATCATTTTTTGAAGTGAGTCTTTTACACAAGTTTACCTTGGCTGTTAAATTATGTGAAGTTGCTATTACCTGTTTTTAGAATATCATAGTAGCTCATAAACATTCAAATTAATGCGAATCGAAAAATCTCATAAGGTATAATCTGACAAGCTGTTGGGATACACAACGTGCCAAAGAAATAAACACATTTATAAGCTCGAAAAACATTACCTGTCTTCTGACGCATTTAGGTAAAAATAACGGAGGAAGATTGCACGTTAGAGGAAAATCCTTAGACACTGTATATAACATTTGTGCAAGTTATCATTCTATGCATTAATTACACGCTTGTTCGCGTGAACGTAATGTGTGTCATGTTTTCTTTCGAACAATATTTTCTTAGTGTTTCATCTTATCGTTACTCAATTAATTTGTGAAGCTGATCATTGCCGTCTAAGGCCCTTACCGCACCATATAGAAATTCAACACGGTCAATAACACTATTGGTCTGAAGTGTTATCTGGTCATATCACTCATAATACCTGCGTGAAAACAGTCTAAACACTTATAAGTATAAACGATTCAAATCAGAAGAGTAGTACAGCTGCAATACTAGTTGTACTACTCAACTGATTAAAAACACTCACAATATGTTGTAACAAAATATTTACACACGGTTTTAAGAACATTACCTGCATAAGTGAATCATAAACTTACATGTGCAACATTAGTCAATACATAACTGTAAAAATTGGACCTTACGCATACTTATTAAAAGATGGGTTTCGTGTCGAGAAAAATATTACAGCGTAGTTATCAAATTATGCACACTTGTGCAGTAGTATTCACGAACTACTGACAAATTCTATACCTACATATCGATATGCGATGCATTGCGACGTAATATATAAAGGAATCTCGGATAAAGTGCCATTGTTGTAAAAGCTTAGAAAAACACTTGAATACGAACCTTGTATCAATATGTAAATATAATTTGTAATTTAACATAATATAAATATTATAGATTTACAATATTCAGGCACAGAAAAAGTTACTCACACAAGTGCAAACTGTGCTTCAGTGCAAAGTTCCGTCGCCCTTCGTTTGCTCAGTCAGAGGAGTCGTTCGAGTAAATTAGTACAAGTGTACTTGTTATTTACATGTCTGTCTGTAATATAATGTTAAAGCCAATTGATTTTCATTGTGATATTGACAATCGTCGTAAATTATTTATTTATACACGTGTGAAAATCCTAGTGCGGGACTATGAGCGTAGAAAGCGTGTGTGTATTTTGGTATTAACGCTGTTTTCCTTCTTTATACTAAATCATAAAATTAAACAACTAGTTATTACCAATTAGCTATTAATAGTGGACTAGTAGACTTTAACAAAATCTGGCACTTGTCACAATGGACCCGGTACAATGTTACAGGGCACTCGGCACAACGTTACATGGTAAATTGTGAGGCAAAAAAGAAAAAAAATAAACGTTAATATTACTTAGAGATATTTATTAATGTCAAGTCTGCGTCATAAAATATCAATAAAACTAAAGGTATTAACTAATTATTCCTAAAATTAATTAATAACATTTATTTTTCTAAGCAATCATAGAAACAAAATGTCGCTTTGTAATAAGATCTACATTATTTGTAAAATAAACAGAACTATAATTTAACTCTGCTTAAATCACTTATCTTCTTATACATACTTAAATATATTTACTAATGTACATATTTTTTAATTAACAATAACAGGAGATTTTATTGTTACGTAGTGTAACATAGAGCCCGTATCACAATGACCCATACCATGTGGATTGAACAAATAAATTGAAATTATATCTAGGTTTTGGTTGCATACTACTTTTTGTGGCTGAGCGAACATAAGTTTAGGTATGATAATTTAGCAATCACTTACCTTCACCAAAAAACAGGAATAAAAGGGAAAATAATGATTTTTTTTTTACGTTTTGTCAATGAAATTTCTATTTTTGCCAATAACTTGCGGCGGCAGTGAACAAAATCGTAAATGACAACTGTCTCGTCAAGGCCGCTATATGCTTGTCGAATCTGAATCAGAATGTTATCGAAGTAAAAGATAGGAACAGAAATATACTAAATGCAACACTGTGCCTCTGTAACACTGTACTTAATGTTTGGAATGAAAAGTCTTGCCTTTTGCATTCAGATCATCGAAAAAATAACATATCACCTACACCTGAGTAACCTGTAATGTTTATGCAAAATTTGGAGAAGATCGGATCAAGGAATCACATTGTCCCATACTTACTTACTTATATAATACATACTTACTTACTTATATAAACTTTGCCCTTGTTTTTCACTCCCTTATTGATAGAATTTTGGGAAATCCTTTCTTATCGGATGCCTACGTCATACAAAGAACACAACTTGAAGTTTCAGATGTCTACGATCAGCTGTTTAGGTCGTGCGTTGATCCGTTAGTCAGTCATTCAGGACAAAGCTTTTTATATGTATAGATAAATAAAGAGAATATAATAGTAATTATATTCTCATTATTTATTATAAAGTAAAATAATAATGATATTTTTAAATAAAATAATAATGATGATATTTTTAAGCAAATAATTAACGTCCCAAAAATATATAACTATTTTTGGGACGTTAATTACGTCCGTATTTAACCCCTCTGGCAAACCGCAGTAAGTGGTCTGAATGATCATATACGATTTATTCGTAAATTTTACGGTTTATTTTTTTTATCGCAAAAGACTTTAGACTAAACGTAACGTCATATAGATAGTGTTGCAAATACACGAAATAGAAAATATTCAAAAATTATAATAAGATAGACAGAAATCAATTGAAGTATTTACCTTAAAGTTGGTAAAAGGACTAAATATGGAGTTTGCTACCGTGACATGGCAAGTGCAGGCCTCGGCAAGCTTTAACTCGTGCCAATAGAAACAAATGTGCCAATTTACCCGCGTTCTTATTTACCCCACTCTCCCCCATTAATGGCGAAAACAATACGATGACACTTTGTTTACGATCTCAATACTTTGTAATTCAAAGTACTCGACTGTCCGTAAACTGTACTTACTGTTATAAATACGTCAGTTATAGTTAGGTCAGTTCAGCAAAAAAAAATTGTTATGTAAGGTTTCTTATATTTTTCTTTTTTAGTCAATTATAGAAAAATGTAATGTTCATTGAGTCTTTTATATGACTAAAGTTGCAAACGCGCATGCAGTTTACTTGATGGTAACTATCGCCCCATATTAAACTTTAAATAGATTCGAGGTTCTATCTGAAGTTATATATTCTATGCTATTACTGAGGACGGGCAAATCCTCTTCCATCGAAACGCTGCACTTCTCGCGGTAGAAATAAGTGTCATCAGGCTTCACAAATGTCAGGTTTCTGGGTTAAATATAAGCAACACTGTCTTTATCATTTATTTATGACGAAAAGTGAGCAAGATACATATGATTACGTCACGTAATTACGATGGATAGTTAACTCATTGCAGTCTTTCTAATGAGTCACTATAAGAAAATGTTCCGCAAGGTAATAAAACATACATTTAGGTATACATAATATTATATATTTAAAAATAAATCTAAATAAAATATAAACAAAACTGCAAAGATAATAGTCTGTTGGACAGTCTAAATAAAAATGCAAATAATCTATTGAAAAACATACACTAATAGGTACCTATTAAACTATATTTTTACACAAATTATGTGCGTAAATAACAATTACTTCATATTACTATAATTATCACATATAGAGCATTTTGCTGTCGTGACAAATTTAATGAATACGACTATTCAACGATAAGTACCTACAGTCCATTCATACTCCTATTCAACATAAAATAAGTACCTATAAGGTATCACCCTAATAGGCAGGGTACGTAGTTGCAACAAAATAATTAATTATATATAAAGTTTGAATGTGTCTGCCTCGCCTACAAGCAGGCAACACAATAAAATCTTTTTGCTATGTTTATTGTCTAGCAATTACTAACTTAACTAACCACAACTGGACTAACCAATTGATACACATATATCCGATTTTACATTAAAAAGTAAGTAGGTAATCCGAGACTCATACATTTTGTATAACGAAGCTAAAATTTCGAATGACTAGCGATAAGTTAAATATTTTTTTAAACAATTCGTGTTTTATAGTGCATACAATATATTCAACTTACGAGTAAAGTCAAATATATAAAAAATATAAAATAATTTTATAGTGTTCATATTGAATACTAATTAACGGATGTATTATGTGATACATATTTTTTACATATTTTTTAAATTACTCGTTATCATAGTCGCCAATCGCCAAGTAGGCACTTATCATTAACATTTCCTCGTTTTCAGGATTAACTTTAGCGACACACTTATAAGTAATATTTATTTTTTACCACATATACAAAAGGGCAATTTTATGATAATAATTGGTCAAAATTATACTTAAGTTAAAATTGGTAAGAAATTTTGTATACACTTAAATTATAAAAATGCGATTTAAATTTTAGTACATATTAAAAACTCATTAATATCAATATAATAATGACACGCATTTCGAAATGTATTCGTAAGGAATGTCTATATAATTATATGTATATACAGACCTTAGTATAATTACATATTTATAAAAATATACCTAATATGAAATCACATTTGATTTGTGATGATAGATGGTAAGTATTTATCGGCTCTCTTAGTTCTGGAGAAACATAAAAGTTAATTTCTAAAAGTATTTCAACAAATATTAAATTTAACCTTTATACATTTCCTTTAGGTTATTCAGAGTTTGTATGTACAGTATGTTTAAACATAAAATTTTTATGCACAATAATTTCTCCCATCGTTCCATAGTGATAAAAGTATATACTTATATAATAATTGCTAAGCCTAGTTTTCTCAAGAATATTTAAAATTTGACGAGACAAACGTACATACATGAATATTCCATCTAAAAGTCTGTAGTATAATTTCGTTTACATCAAGAAATAAATTCTTTAACAAAAAATAATTCTTAAATTCAAGAAATCTCGTTTAAACTATACATAAACTAATGACAGTGATCGAAAACTTGTAACATTTGATACATTCCCATTAAATAATAAAAAAATAAAAATAGCCAAAGACACGATAATAAAACCGGATTGTAAAGATCATGTTGTAATCACTTTGTCATACAGCCGGAGGCAATTTTAAGCGAGAGGAACGGCCTTGATGTTTCGGTCCTCTGATAAATTATAATCACAATATTATTGGGTATCCTAGTTTGACTTGGAATGTTAAATATTGTCCCCACGGAATGTGTTTGTATGCAAGTCAGGTTCAGGCGCTGTTTGTCTACTTTTCACAGTGTCGTGAGCCATCGTGCGACCATTTCTATCGTTACTGTTTCTTTTAAGAATACGTACAATAATAGAAACGTGGTTTCACCACACAGGCAACGGCAATAATATTTTGCAGTTACAAAATATCAAATCCACAATTCACATTTAAAATACCTGCATATTTTCCAACTGTCCATAATATTTATAAAATATACAAAAGCTATTAAAAATTGGCCCGAGGGGAACAAGCCATTTTAACCGATTTACAAATTTTACTGTTTTAGAATATATTCGCTACTTCGTTTGCTGTACGCTTATGATTTACCATTCCTATAAGAAGAGGATAGGGGATGTATTTTATGTTTGGCTACCGCCATAGGGTCCCACTTTTAATTGCCACTTATAAAACTGCGGTGAAATATTTCTTTATAAACCACGTTTATAGGTAGAGTTATTTAAGATCAACCTCGAACAGTCATCTTCTACGAAATATACTCGTATATAGTCCTGGAAATACCATCAGACTACGCATACATCGTGATAAAGGTTCAATACGTAAATTATTCCACAGTAACAGACTTGGCGAGATTTCGCGGGCAATCCACATTGCAGCCTCGTAATACAGCTATATGATAAGCCAACAATTGCATAGGAATTACGGTTAGAACACCCTGTAAACAATCAACGGTTTTCGGCACTTCCAGAACGCGAGAAGCGAGCGACATGGTCTCCTTATCGCCCTCTTCACAAATGACGATTGGGCGACCCTGTCGTGCGGTCACCTGCTGAAGTGCACTCATACATTTTGTGTAAACGGGATCACGCATGACTATCATCATGACCGGCATGGAGTCGTCAATAAGAGCGAGGGGGCCGTGTTTCAGTTCTCCTGCCATAATTCCCTCACTGTGCATGTACGTCAATTCCTTTACTTTCAGAGCTCCCTCTAAGCACGTTGCGAAGTTATATCCACGACCCATTATTAGCAAAGACCGTTGACGATATAAGTCTTCTGCCAAGGACTTGACCTTATCATCCAAGGCGAGTACTTGACGAATTTTCCCATCCAGTTCATGAAGCCCTGTGATGATGTCTGCCCGACGCTTTTGCAAAGAAATACGATCTTCACTGATAACCAACGCAAACATAACAAGAGATACAAATTGCGAAGTATAAGCTTTTGTGGACGCCACACCAATTTCAGGGCCGGCGTTGATGTGCACACCACAATGTGATTCACGACAGATAGAACTGCCGACAGTGTTGGTTATTCCAACAATAAGTGCTCCATGTCTTTTGCAGTATCTAAGAGCCATTAGAGTATCTGCCGTTTCTCCTGACTGCGAGATGAAGAAGCATACGTCATCTCTGAAAACTGGAGTATTTCTATCCAAAAAGTCCGATGCCAATTCCACCATAACGGGGAGCTCAGTTAATTCTTCAAGGAGTTGTCTCGTGGCTACAGCACTATGGTAACTTGTTCCGCAACCAATAAGCATTAAACGCCTGCAACGCTTAATCTCAGGAATATAGTCTTGGATGCCTCCAAGGGTAACAGTACCATCAGCGAAATTGAGACGTCCTCTCATAGTGTTAATGATGGACTCCGATTGTTCAAAAATTTCCTTTTGCATGAAATATTCATAATTGCCCTTCATGATCTGTTGCAATTCTAATTTCAAGGTCAGAATTTCCCTCTGATGAGGGTAAGAGCTGTTCACCGACATACGATGGATACTGAGAACACCATCCTTGATATGAGCGACATCATCATCTTCGAAATAAAGCACTCTATTTGTATGTTCAATAACGGCAGATGCATCCGAGGCAAAGAAATACTCGACATCCCTTTCCTCTTCAGGTTCAAAATGAGCGTGGCTGTTGACACGGGGTACTGATGGGACCACACCTCTGGTGGCCTTGTTGTTGGTGTACATAATTGGTACATGGTCGCTTGAGAGACGGTGCCTTGTTTTAATTCCGACAAGCAAGGGACTACCTCGTCTCGTGGCAACACACTCATTAGGAAAGTATCTGGATTTAAAACATAAAGCGAAAGCTCCTTCAAGTTGTTGGATTACCTGTTCAACGAGCTCCTGGAAACTGTAATCCTTGTGCTGGTGGTAGAAGTGATGGATCAGCTTGGCAATCGCTTCAGTGTCTGTCTGAGACTCAAAAACGTATCCCTTGCCTTCTAGGAATGTCTTGACTTCCTTGAAGTTGGTGACGATTCCATTGTGGATGACAACAAAGGCGTTATCCTCTCCGGAGCGCTGAGGGTGGGAGTTGGTAGCGCTGGGTTCTCCGTGAGTGGCCCAACGGGTATGGGCGATGCCGCAGTGAGAGTCCACAGTTTCTTCCACGGCAAGATCGTCCAGGCGTTGCTGAAGTAACTCTTCGAGCGCGGCAACTTTACCGCTTTTTTTCACGACCGCGATGTCTTTTTGATCGGCGGCATCGATGGCAATGCCCGCCGAGTCATAACCGCGGTATTCTAATCTTTTCAAACCACTTATAAGCAATTCCAATATGTCTCGCCGGGTCTTCGGTGTGAGGTGATTGATATATGCGAAAATTCCACACATCGTTAACGAAGTAGTACGTTTACGTAGACTCGAGTGCACGAAACCGCAACGGACGAGAGACTGCGATCAACACAATATACAACTGATGTTGAAGGCCTTAGCGTATAACTCCTACCACTAATAAGTTACTTTCACTTACGGCAAAGCACACGTCATCGTGTTTCGTTATCGTCGATACAGCTTGATGGTATCGTAAATATCGCGGGCTACAAGCAAACCTGTCCTTTGCTAAAAAACTATATTTTTGTTCTGTCAATAGTGTCAAAAATCAAAGTATTGGAACTAAACTGTCAAAGAATATGTCTACATGACAATTTGAAATTAAATATAAATACAACTGAAATAAGGCTAAGATAATAGGAATATACAAACATAATTGATTTGACAAACTAAAATTGATTTGACGTTATTAATTTGTTGCTGATTAAAATTATAACAAAATAAATATAATTTTTATTTATATTTTGTATTCAATGAAAATAATCTTCGTAAGTTCAAGTAACAAGTTTTTAATATTCAACATTTGTTCAAAAAACCGCGCGCGGTTTTTTGAACCTAAATAATTATATTATTGAAGTAATATGACATGACTATTAAAAAAATAAGTTAAGTTGTAATATGGAGTACAGTCTGTCGGTCCAAACAGCTAAACATTCCGTGAACTCTACATTTTTCTTAATAGCCGATAGTGATTTCATCAGTTCAAGTTAAAAAAACTTAATATTAAAATTTGGAAATTATTTAACTACCAAAAAATACAATATATTTATCACCAAAGAATTATATCTATCTTTCAACTACCTTATTCATAATATCAGCTTAATTAAGTATCTCCGGCACATCACATCCACACAAGATTATAGTGCAGCTTTGTATG
>DWLI01002390.1:0-13296 GCA_018249915.1 Cecropterus dorantes dorantes
CAACTTCCATTTAACAATGATGGTTTAATTGCCTATTCATTGTGTCTCAATGCTGAGAGCAGGTCTATGCACAACTGAGAAATGGTTTAACTGTCCTATGTGCTCATTGGTCCTTATATTAAATTTCCCAATTATTTTAGCTATAACTTAACACATTATTCTCTTGTGATTATAAATACGATTATTGCTTAAACATAATTATTAATTTACAACCAAATAGTCAAAAACCTTCCTACCCCTGGGAGCTTAAGGACTGATAAAAGATAATTATTATAAATTATTCATGTAAAAGTGACAGCAATAAAGATTTTAAATTATGTATTTAAGTAGTTATGTTATTCTTGAAAGTTATATATTGTAACCTTAACTTATTCACACGAATATGTGGGGTACTTATTATGCCGTAGGTTTAGATATATGTTATCTAGAGAATGTATCGTATATATACATTCTAAGTCCATGGATTTTGCTAAATACATATTATTATGAAGAATTTTATATAAAGTTGCTTTTAAATTTGTATTTGTTCTAAGTTACGTGTAATATTAAACAACATGAACTTATATTGTATTTTATTCTAACCTTTTTTGTTTTTTTTTGTTGAGGATCTTATATAGGGGTCAGTTTTACCTATAGAATAATAAATAAATCAAATATTAGGCTAATATTTTATTAAGTAAAGAAACAAATTCAGATTGACAAAGAATATATGAACATTATAGGATTTCTTCAAACTTTGTAAATTCAAAATCATTTAGTTTTAACAAAACATAAATATTTAAGTATTAAATATTTAGTTATAATCATGTACAAGAAGCAAAGTTATGACGATCGTTATAAATACACCTTACAATATCAAATTTATTAAGTATTAATTCAAACTACAAAAGCCATTTAATAATACAGTGGAATCTCGATTATCCTAACGAAAATTTGCTTTATCCAAACGCTAAATTATTATTCAAACGTTGCCGCGAAAACAATGTTGCTGGCTGCCACCGCCGTACTAAAGACGCGTTACAGCCGTTCGTCAAAAATTGATGATTTTATGAAAAAAAAGCCTTCAACTTTTTTCAACTATTCAAATATATTAAAATACACATATGTATATAAATATGTACCTGTTATTACGTGTTGCTTATAATCTTGTCCCAAAATACCCAAGTTTCAATTATCAGAACTAGACTCGGTCTCAATTGGTTAGAATAATCGAGATTCTACTGTACAATATTCAGATTTTAAATTTAATTAAAAATGAGTGTCTAAAGTTATAATTGCACAGCTAACAATTACGTGTATCATAATTAGTACACCTATATGTTTAAAAGGTGGGAAGTTGTTTATTTGAAAATTAAATAATGATTTTGTTGAAATAAGATTAGACTTTACAAATACAAATTTTGACGATTTGATTAAGAGCACCTTCACACTAGCTCTTGCCTCTGTCCTCGGTCCCGGTTATAATCCCGGTTGTCCTAGGACCCGCCAAAAGGCTTTATCGACTGTTAGGAAGCATCGTGGTGCAATGATCTCCAGGATTCCCTTAACATTTAAGGATCCCTTCAAATATTGTGAAGTGACCTGTGCTTACAGTGGGACATATAAAAGTTACAGCAAATTACAAGTGCATTTCTGATTTGGGTATTTCCGAATAGGGTCTCCTAGACTTCACCCACCCTATGTCTTAACTTTTAGTGGCATGAAATGACTCAAAATGCAATAATAAATCTTTAGACGTAAACACTGTTTTTAACCATTTTTAATATTAAAGAAACTGATTTTTTTATTTATAAAAAACTACAATACAAGCTTTTAGCATTTATAAAATTGCACATCATCGAGGTAAAATAAATAACACCTATTTATTTTTAGTGGCAGGATTTCATTTTATATGCAGTAATATTTATGCTATGAAGGATGATATTTAAAAATTTAAAATGGATATTAATTGGAATGAATAGAACAATGTTTTATGTAAATTATTCATATTAAAATCTATTAAAATAAATAACATGTGCGTCAATATTTAAAGTGCTAGATTATCAAAAAATTTTGGACTTAATAATATAAGATCATACAAGATATAGATATATACTTAACTAACGTATGCTTTGCAACCGAATATTTAATTAACTAGTGTATATATTACATAATACATATGTAGTTTTATTTTAGGCAAGTCAAGAAGAAATTCTCATTTATTTATTTGCCGATGGAAATTATTCTAAGTGTTATTTGTATTGGTTATACTCGGAACGAATAAGTTAATATTTTATCTAAAGATTACTTATTAAAAATGCTATAAATAACAATAGCCATGACAAACTTAAATTCAACGTTTTATATAAGTTATTGATAGCACTATAGCTAGTTAGCCAACTTAATCGTACCAAAAACTACAATTTATTGATTAGAATGTGCTATCTACTAATTGCATCAACAGTATAAGTGAAGTTCTATACACTTTGGTTGTAGCAAAAAAGCCGAAAAGCGATTTTTTAAATTAAATTTTCTTTGCCATGCTACTATCAACTAATAGTCGACATTGATTAGATGATAGCAGCTCATCGGTTGGCTTCTCCTGCACTATAGTACATATCTGTTATTAGTAAAGTACAAGCTACATTTAAAGTCAATATTTTTGAAGTTATACTTTTTTTGGCGCGTTAGGGAAAAATGATGAGAGTAATTTTTTTACGATGCGCGCGCACACTGTCACGAAAAACCGACACCCAGAAGTTAGCTATAGTCAACATTTTAGTTTTTGTAATATTTAAATAAACTTTATTTAATTAGATAATGCGTTACAATTGTTAGTGTCGTTTTTTACAAACGTAGAATAAGGCGAAAGATAAAATTTTTAAAAAGATTTTTATCTTGTTACGCCAAAGAAGTATAACTTCTAACATGTGTACATAAGTAGACACACACTTTTTGACCCAAAAAGTGGAGAGTGCCCTTTAATGTATGATACATATCGAATTGGTATTTAAGGTACAGGTCACATTGTATGGACTCTACTTCAGGGCCCGAACTGCATGTTCGCATTAGCCCGAGGCAAGTAGAGCGGTAAATGTCCGTGTCAGACTTGCTCGATCATTGGAAACTGTTCTGGGTCGTCGGAGGGCGGCAGAGCTTCTGCATCGAAGAAGCTCGCGTGCAAAGCTATCACTGTTACTGTTGCTCCTGGAAAATATTAAGAGTATTTGTATTAAAGCAAAAAAAATATAAAGTCGATACTTAGACGTTGATCTTCGAAATCCGATTTCCCAATTTAATATTTCGGTGGAAGGGTGTGGTATCCAACTTTCATATGATGCGACCATCTTAGTCGAGAGTAGCAACGCATCTACAATTACAATTGTTTTCAGATACAAGCTTTTCTATTCAAAGTTGGTTACACATGTCCATTGACGGCATTGACCATTTACCATCAGGTGGACTGCATGCCCTTTTGCTATTTCATCCGTTAAAAAAAAAACAAACTACTCCTACCACATAGAAATATGAAATCAACACACACAGCTTATTTTTTTAATACCGTCAGAACTTTGATTAAAAAAGCACTGAGAGAATCAATTTGTAACTTACCCAACACCCAGAACAGTACAGCGCCAGCGCCCGCCAGCCAGCACAGAGCCATCGAGCCGGCCGCAGCCACCGCGTACTGCTGCGTCTTGCTCAGCTCCCAACCGCCGATCTAACCGCCACAATCACATAGAGGAGGTAAGAGCATAGTTGCAGATAGCAGTGATACAAAGATCAGGGTACAAAAGTGAGAAAAGTGAACCTTTAGAAAGGAAAATATAGTATAATGACATATTTACACAGATTGTAATATATATAAAGATTCATCAATACATTTAACTTTAATTGATACATTTTATAACTGTCAATAGAATATTACAATTTATATATTACCATTAAACAATAATTGTATTGTATGTATTATAATGGCATTATTACAGTATATTAATTCATGTATTATAAGTGTATATAATGTATGTTTTTAACAATGTCTGTTTAAAAGAAATCTTCTGTATTCTGGACCTACACCCAAAATTAATATCTCTCTTTCAAGTCTATTAGAAGTTTATACGGTTTCTTCATATTATATTCACACAAATGAGACAATTAATCCAAGGAGCATACAGATGGAAATGGATCCCGTGCATAAAATGTGAGAGAAATATGTATAATAAACTTACTTTGGGCTGAAAAACAAATAAAAATAATACATTAAATTAAAATAAAAAATATACCATGTATAATCTAATATAAATTGATGAACTTGTCTTCTTGTTTGTATGTTTGTCTGTAGGAACTTATCTCTGTAAATACTTGTCAGATTTGAATACATCGTCTTAAACATGATAGGCCACATATTGAGATAAGCTGTATATAATCTGTAAATATGGAGTTCACAAGGATATATAGAACATTTACCTTCCAAGTATTAGGACCAGAGGTTAATTTCCGATAACCGAAAAAGCTGGCAACCATTGCGATTAGCAACAACGGTGATGTTATCCTGAAAACGAATATTTATTTTTAAACAGAGTAGAGTACCTTCTGATTGGGAGCATCTAACTAAATATATTTAACATAATTGGATTACAAAGATGAAATACTTATTATCTACAAAAATAAATTATAAAATTAGAATTATATATATTAATCTTTTAAAATGTGGGATCCATAGTTTGCTATGTTTGTATTTCAATAAATTATTTATTTACTGCTACTAAAATCAGCATTAAATGTATGTTACATGTATGTACATTCTAGATCTCAAAAAACAGCAAAAAGAAATTCAAAAAACCACATATCGTGAGTACTCATAACATATAAAAATGTATCAGTTCCGCGATAATATTAGTCTAAAATCATAAACAGTATATCACTTACAAACAGTAGGCAAATAGTCCCAAAAACACCATCAGATAGTTGGCTTGGAAATACTCGACATTGCGATAAATTCGCCGGGAGAGTCTCGGCACAGACGCTGGAGCCTGTAAGTAAGAATATTTTTTAAAGAACATGGAGAACGACAAATAAACACCCAATTAAATTAAATAGGTCGTCACAATTGACTAAAGAACAGAAGATTGTGGGTTTGATTCTTGCCTACCTACTATAATATCCAGCAAATTGATAGAACCAGTATTGTTTCCATGGGATTATCATTGTCAGTTATTTCTAGCGTGAAACAGTTCATACACTTTGTTATAAAGACAGTTGCATAACTATCTTAATCCTATTAATGCACCTGTGATTGAATTTAGGTAGAATTCTTGTTTTATGTGCAGTTGTTTATACATGTCCATTGGTCACTTACCATCAGATAGATGCATGCTACTTTAATTTTTCAAGTATATTATACATGTTTGAATTTGTTATTTTGTGATTTTTTTTGTTTTCCTTAGTTTTGTCTTATTACAAGTTAATCTTAATGAAACCATTGAAAAATTATTGTAAAGATATCCAATCAATGATGATAGAGTTATACTGGATATATTCTGTACGATTATATCTGTGCTAGAAAAGTTGTAAAAAAGCAATATTTACTTTAAAGTTTTCTGTAGCCACAAATTGTGTCCAAGGGCGTCGGGAGGACAGCACTCCCATGATCAGGGCTGGGCCAGCCCCACTGCGGAGATGCTGTATCAGTCTGAAATTATGGTGTTAAAGACTTGTTTACAACATATAAGTTTTGTATAAATATCCTCCATTATGAGTATAAATCATTGTTTATAAAGACCAGAGCATAATATTTAATCATCAGAAATAGCTATCTTAGACAATCTGGAAGATTTGTATTAGAGAGCATATTTGTTTAGATTCAAATTTTAGATGCAGTACTCTGATCTTTGCATTTTAAATAGTGCATTATGTTAGAATTCAATTGAATTAGTTACATTATAAACTGTAAGAAATTAACATACAGCACTCTTTTTGTTATGATTATTAAGATATTAATTTCTATACTAAATGGAGCATGAAAATCAAAATATAACCATCTAATGTTGATGTAAATTTCATTTTAGCACTTATATGACATTTTATGTACTATCTATATTAAATGTGATTTATAAAGTACAAGCCGACCAAGCTAACTAGATGAATGTCAAATGTGATGTCGCTCGCAAGCTTGCTGATGAGTACTGGTGACAAAAATAAATAGGAATAATGTTTTTTATGTGAAATGTTGATATCGATGAAATGTACATTTTAATAAATAATCTTTATAATTTATGCTTAAACAATGCTTTTTTACTTATTTTGGTTATCATTATAACAAATGAGTACAACAAATTCATAAATGCTTATATATTTTATAATAAGATGTGAAAGGCATTATTTCTTTGTTATTTATGCAACATTATAGGTATATAGTATGTCCCATTGAATTGCAAATATTGAAATAGATACAAGTATAGATTCCAATGCGTATTTTAATATATAATATGATTAACAATGTACACAGAATACATAAGTATACATTTATATTTTGTTGTATCCTTGCTCGATAAATATACAACAAAATTGTTTCTATTATAATTAAACAATGAGCATATTATTATTTTATCTATGTATTCTAGAAATACACGCTTCACCCCCTCCCTCCACCTCCGTATACTTACATATCTTATAGATACTATGCTACTTAAAAAAACAAACATTCCATTATATTAATGCCATAATATAGCATATTATGAATCAATGCAAAATAACAACTTAGTGCAATGAATAATGTATATATACAAACAATAAACATTCTTATAGCAGTGAAGCGTAAATAATGAACCATAGAAGCGGAGAAAGCTTGTTAGAAACACAGATTTTATTGTTAGTTATCAAGACTTACAATTCCATATCATTCACATACTTTTGTAAACCCTTCTTTTCCACTGTAGCGTTCATTTGTCCCGAAAGATCGATATTTACGTTTTCAGTCATGTTTTATGTTTATATTATGCGAAATATACCAAAATTAATCCAAAATCACAATAACAACATATGAAACATAAATTTTCGTACAAATCATCAGTTTGTCAATGTCACTGTCATTCGCATTAAATTGCTTTTAGCCAATAGCATTATATCTGTCACTTTTATCTCCTGATATGATAACAGATTGACTAATTAGTCAAGAATATTAATTCAAAAATAGTACAAGCTATACTTGGAATTGAAAAATATTTTCAGAGTTATATGAGAATGAAAAACTATGTATCATAAACATAACAAAAAATGAATTATTTAATAACAAACTATGAAAAGTACCAACCACCGTACTATGGCAATTTCGATTCAAAACATGCACAATTTAATGCCAGTAATTGGAGAAAAGGAAAAAGTTGAAATATTTAAAAATCAATCAATTTACAATAATGCTTTATTTGTGATTATAATTTATATATTGGTCATAATATATACTTATACTATTTAATTAATATGTTCTATGAGTGAATTCTTTGACATCGTTGCTGTTTGTTGAACATTTTAGTAGTGATAAAAACGACAGTATAAACCAAACAGCCGAATGATGAATTTATAATGATTAACAATTTCAAAAGAAAGTAAATGTTCAGTAATTATTGCGAATTATCGAACCGTAGTGATTACCTATATTCTCTTTGTACCGAAACCAGCGGAAGTTAGGTTGTCTATGGTCAAGAGGAAAGAATATTGTTCTTTGCATCATGTCATGGCTGGCATGAAGCTTGATCTTGATTACTTTTCTTCCGAAAGTGAGCTTGGTTTTCTTGAAAGTGGCGATTGCCGTCAATTCAGACTTTTGTTTACATTCGGAGAGTATAGTTCCGACATGCAGAAGTTATGTGAAGTGTTTTGATATGTTTGTCGCGTAGAGATCGAAGCTACAATATATCCACGGCAAAATGAATGAAGGCGATTGGATTTGTAGCGATCCAAATTGCGGCAATATAAATTTTGCACGTCGAATTTCATGTTATCGTTGTAACAAGGAGAAGCCGGATAGTGGAAAAGCGTCTAAAAAGAAACTTGGCACGGAAATAGGGAAGTCGGCGGCTGAGAAATCTCGTGGTTTGTTCAATGCAGACGATTGGCAATGCAACAAATGCGCGAATGTCAACTGGGCTAGGCGGCAGACTTGCAACGTTTGTAATGCGCCAAAATTTGGTGAAGTAAGCGTGTTTTTGGAATAACAATGACTTTTAGAAATAATATATTAACAAATTTAATAAATTCATATCAGTACGTAGTTAAGTGTGACGACTTTAAATTTGCAAAGTACGCCGTTTATTTATACTAAGTTAGTATTGATTGAAGTGATGTTCGTAATATGAATTATGTTTGAAAAAATACATGTAGTAGGGCATGAACAATTGGTATAAGTTAAATCAGTTGGTGACTATATAAGCAACCAAAAATAAAATTATTATAAATCATAAAATGTATTAAAAAAATGTTTTAGGTTGAGGCGCGTACCGGTTATGGTGGAGGTTACAATGAGCGCGGCAATGTCGAGTACCGGAGGCGAGAACCCTCATCGGACGATGAATATGATGAGTTTGGCAGAAAGAAGCGCAAACGGAAGGACGAACAAGACAAGGTGTGTAGATATATCTTTGTCATAATTAATATAAAACTCAAAATTAACTTTTGATTACATTGTTTCTCACATTCACTTCAAACTTATTATTGGAAAACCAAAAATAAGTTTTGTACCATTTAACTTCTACACATTGGTTTCATGGTTAATATCAATATAGTTACCATATAGGAATGTTACAATATTTGCCATACATGAGACATAATTAACAAAAATCATGTCTATGTTTCCGAGTACATGACATTCTACATAATAATCCTAACATTCTATCAACACACTTTAAAATACACAGCAAATAAAGGAATTACAAGCTAAGAAGAATATACTTTTATTACAAATAAGTGAAATAAAATTTTGAAGCGCGTCATTACTAAAGTGGAGATAATTTTTCCTGCCTTCAGGTTGGCATCACTGAAGGACCAGTTAACAAAAAGTTGCCACCAACCATGCTGCAGAAGGAAATAAAATTGGAACATGTAATGCCACTACAACCTTCAAGCATGCCAGTCACAAAGAAAGATTGTGATAAAAACATGGGCAGCCTTAGTGATGGTTCAGTCTGTGATATACCGGTAATGAAAATGGCTTTTAGGAAATATCAGTACCAAAATCGAACTAACAACCAAGATCATAAGCTGCCTTACTACAAAACAAACGGTCACCAACAACGCAAAAGATTTTGTAGCACCGGTGATAAAGATCATACCGGGTCATCTGGTTATGAGACTGGTTCAAAAAAGACGAAATATGATAATAACGTTCCACCACCAGTTGCCAAGAGTTACAATAATATTGCCATTCCACCAGCTTCTGCCAAGACCTACAATAACCCAGTAATGGAGAATAGAGTATCATCCACTAACAATGATTTCCTGTATAAGTATTCTGGACAAACACAAGAAGAAGAATTGCAAGTCAGTTACACAATAGAAGAGAAGGTGAAGGCTGCAGCCTTTGCCATCGTCTACAATAATTGTAAAATCAGTACTGACAAATTCAAGATGTACTTTGATAAACCATGCCCTGAGTATGAAACAATATTTGCATGGAGGCAGCGTCTTCTGAAAACTGGTTGTATTGTTGATACTCATATAGATGCACCGAAAAAAGATATAACAACACCATCTGTTCCATGTGATCCACCCACAAAAACTGACATTAAAACAAAACCTAAAGTTCAAAGAGTTCCAAATCCTGATGAAATACCAATTCCATCAGAAAGTGAATGTGATTCTGATAGGGATTCGCAAACAGATCACAAATCTTCGCATCTTCTACGAAGTGTAAGTGCCGACACCTTGATTGTGGGCATGGATGGGGAACCTAAACCAGCAGGCTCTGTGAGCGCAGCAGAAGATCAACGGTCTCATACAAGAAGTAATTCAGCATCATCTAACTGTAGGACTCGGTCCAGCTCTCGTGATAGTCAAGACTCTAATTACCCAGACTCAGATTGTGAGGTAAAATCTAAGCACACAAAACAAAGGAATGCTGCAGTTAGCAAGACAAATACACCTAAACAGTCCGTACATGATTCTGATTCTTGCTCCATATCTTATAACAGTGAAGATGAGGATTTCCTGTCAAGATCGTTTGGCAATGGTAAAAAGGTTCGACGCAAAATAAAAAGAAGACCTGTTCCAGCTAAAGTGAATAACTACCAATCAGTTGATGTCCAACCTTTTAAAGGATATAATAGTTTTAATTCTTCAGCACAATCTCCTCTTGTAACGGGAAATATTTACACATCCAATTTGCGTAACATGGCAGTAAAACAAAGAAATCGTGACACTAATATAGTGGATACTGATGGTTGTTCGAGTGAGTATGTGCCTACAAAGTTAGGAGCCACAGCTAAGAGGAATTATCAAGAGTTCAAAAATAATGTTAAGAGAAAGGGGTTTTGGGCTAAAGGCAATGGAGCGTCTTTAATGAAACCGAAACCTCGCCCAGAGGCTCCAAATCCAGTTGTTACTTGCACAGAGAATAAAGTAGAATCATACAATGCACAAAATCAAGGGTATATGTCAGCTAAGCAGCCAGTTAACCAAAATTCAAATGAGTTTGTAAAAAATGATTTGGAATCATTTGCGTCTGCCAAACTGTATGTACCTTTCGATAGACCTGTACAGGCAAACATATGTGCAAAGACGACACAGAATGCATCCAATTATAATGACAAACCAGTATCAGTTGATACAACCATTTGGGCAAAATCAACTATCATAGAAAGGCCCACTGAGCAACGACAATCTTTATATGCAACTCCAGAAAAAGCAATTACAACAAACAGTTTTGGGAAGCCTTTACACAATGACCATTATACTAAGCCAGTCGAACAAACTACAAATATTTTTGATAAACAGGTGCAAAACACGTTCTCTGTGCCACCTCCAGAAAAATCAAATGGTGTATTAAATATTAATAAACCTATACAAAATATTACATATACAAATGCATCGGGGAATTCATTCCACAACTGTAAATCAACACAACAAACTACATACTCAGTAAACACACAAGAAAGGCCCCCTGGATTTTTCGATAAACCATTACAAAATGTTTTCACAAATATACCAGAACCGACACATTCATTTGATAAATCTTCACCTTTTACGCATGCGAGTTTGCCAGAAAACAATACATCCAGAATATTAAGTAACCCTGTACAAACTACTGTGTATGCTAAAACAATGGAAGAATCATCTAGCATTTTTAACATAGTACAATCTAGTTCAGCGAGCAAAAACCGTAGTATCACAGATATATTTAATTTACAAGAACAAAGGAGTCCAGAAAGAAGTAATGAGCTAGATAAGTATGACAGTGTAAGAAAAATGTACGAAACAGTGTGGGATGAAGATGATGATGCTCTATACAACACTGATACACCAGAATCGCCAACATCGAAGCAATGTGTACCTGTGCCTATCAATGTGAGCCAAATAAGCCCGATGTCTAATTCGTTATACAACACAGATTACACAGATAATACAGATTCATGTAAAAATGCGAATCAAAGTAACAAAATAAATATGGATATAGTTCGAAACAAATGTGAAAGTTTGTTAGGTTTATTCGATGATATACAAAAGAATAAAGAAACGCAGAGTATGCCAAATACACAAACGTCACATAATTTTACTTTTATGGATCAGAATTTAAACCAGAATATACGCCAAACCATATCTCATGACACTCCAACAAATTTAACTAACTCTTTTCCTGATAGACCAAGTCCTATTCCTATCGAATTGTCAAATGAAATAAAAAGTATGTCAGAAGGAAATCAGGTGGATGGGTCAACCAAGCATATAAGTCCATCAAAGCGAGTACAAATATTAGAATCAATAACTATCTTGCCACAATCCACACCCAATACATCAGCGACTCAAGAAATGGCTTGGGGTTCGCCATCTAACAACATGTCTTATGCACAAAACTCACATTTTCAACAAAGTGATGCGGAACAATCAGCTAATGAAAGTCAAAGTAACAATCAAGCATTGAACATTTCAAAATCGAATTCAGTGCAAGATTCTAGTTCCTCGTCAGTTGAACTGATCAAATCTGGTGAAGCTTCACAGAACACACAGCTGGATCTGTCTACTTTACTAGCAGGAATCAATACTAATACGCTTTTATTAGCGCTACAAAATCTACAACAGCTGAATCAAAGTTCTGGTTCGACAGAGAATTTACAAAGTAACGAACAAACAAACAATGGTAATGAAGATCAAAATCAAAAAGTGGAGACCATAAATTTGACAAATGATGAAGAGTGGGAGAGAGAAAGCAATCGGGAAGGCAGTATTGAAAGGCAGTTAAGAAAGTTAGATGGGAATACCGGCGACACGCCTTTTTTAAGCGATATGTTTGATCCTGGTCCGGTGGTTATACCTCCAAATGTTGCAAAAAACATAAACCTAAATATATGTAATCCAGATGACAGCAAAAATGAAACTCAATTGGCCCATCTTAATGAAAATGCGCCTGTTATAGGGAATTTCAAGAGTTTCGCTCTACCGAAACCAATTCTGTTAAATAGACTTAAATTGACAGTGAAAACGCCGGACAGAAGTTACAAAAAATCCGCTGAAAGCAAGAAAAATAAGCGTAAGAAAAAGGTTTGTATGATCAAATGTGATGGCTGTTTTGTTTTGTCGCAAGCAATGATTCTACTGCGGAATGTTTGTTTCAGGGTAAAGGTGGTACTTCACAGGAAGGTGAGGACGGTGGGGAGGAGGAAGAGGAGTCTGGTGATGAAGCTGATCTCTCTAAATATGACTTGTGGGGAAGTGATGGTGAACAAGGCAATTCATCTAAGCATGGTACGTGATGGGCAAATAATGATTATCATAACTATATTTTTGGATTATGTTATCGAAATTAATAAATAAAATTATCCATTGACGATGATTCAATAATAAAAATGGCATATAAAAACCCTATACTTTATTTTTGGTTACATTAAAAAAAAGGATTTTTTGCTAAGTTGAAACGATTACGAATTGTTTTTATTATTTTTCACGATAATTGCGTGTTTTACTCATATATCGGTGAGGACCTACTGTGAGATTTATATATTTTGGAAATAATAAAATTGTGTACGTATTTTGGAGAGTTTCTTAAAGCGATCGGTTATTAGAATAACGTAGTATTCATGTTTTCTCTCTTCTGGCAAAAAATCGTCACAA
>DWLI01002391.1:0-13294 GCA_018249915.1 Cecropterus dorantes dorantes
AAGACTGACTGTGTCTCGCGGTTTTACCCGCCACTACATAAAATAATAAAAATCATAGCATGTTATATAGCCTATAGCTTTCCTCGATAAATTTACTATTCAATACAAGTTAGTTGTTGTTGATTTATAATAAACTAGGTGTGCTACGCAGTTTAACCCGCCACTTAATAAGAAAAAGAACAAACAAACATAGCATGATAGCATATAGCCTTCCTCAAAAAATGGAATATTCAATACAAAAAGAATTTTTCAGTTCGAACCAGTAGTTCCTGAGATAAGCCCATACAACCAAACAAACTCTACTGCTTTATAATATTAATATAGACTAGCTGTACATAAGAAAAAAACAATGGCCGTCATCAATAAATGGCCTATTCAACACAAAAATATTTTTTCCATTTGAACCAGTAGTTCCGGAGATTAGCGCGTTCAACCAAACAAACTCATCAGCTTTATAATATTACGTTTAGATGTTGGATAGTTAACTTTGCAAAATAAAACATAAATTAAAGTGTTCTGAACATAATATCCACCCTTACAAAATTTCAGGCGTGAAGCTTTTGTGTTTTGAAGAGAGAGTGTGGATAACGCTGAGTTACATATGAGACTGTCTTAGACCTCAGGCGTGTAGATCCATTAAAATCCTTTTTATGATAAGTAACTTCCATGGATATAGTATTACAGATGTTCATTGACGATAGTTACCAATCAGGTTTACGGAATGCTTGTCGGCGTGCAATGTACGAGTATTTGCATTGCACGTCAAAGAGCATAATGCTGTTTATACAGATAATGTTCTTCTTCTTCGATTCTTCGATTAGTTATTATGTTGATTTCATATCAAAGACTTTCATAATATTGCCATCATCTGCAAATAACTGGATAAATATAAATGGATATCAAGTAAAGAGTGCAGATTCAAAATTAATTTGTAATACCCAAATCGTCATTGATAAATCTGCTATAATTCGAGCCACCAAAAATTCCACAACTCTTACAAACCACATCGATTTTATTACACACGGCACGTAACGGAAAACACATAACAACATAACGGGAATGTCCCAACATAATACGAACCGATGGTTACCCCACCACATATCTTAAGAGCGTAACAATATTAACACTAACAAACACACACATTGGCAAGCGAGCGAGTGGGCCTTGACCGCTAATTCCGCCAATAACTATGCGCGTGCGCATACTATACGCGATACACACGCTTATTTCGTTGGAATAAGGGTTATGTTATTTATCTGAGTAGGGTTGCTACTTTTTATCAGGTTGAAGTAGCAAACGCGCATGCAGTTCACCTGATAGTAAGTCTGTCGCCAAAGGACATCTGTAAGGAACTTTATATGGAACAGGTATTCCATCTGTAGTCGCTTACAGATGCGTTGCTACTCCCGAGGACTAAGAGACTCGCCTTATATAAAAGAGAGCCGGCAAATAAACCCTTCCACCGAAACACAAGAACAAGAAATAGGTGTGGTGGTAGCAGTGGCGTTGCGTAGGAGGGGGGGAGGGCGGACCACCCGGGCGGCACTTTTTAGGGGGCGGCAAAAATCCCTTCGTAATATTAACCAGTATTTTTTTGTACGAAACACCCCGAAACTCAACTCGCGATTTTGGATGGTATACTTAGAGGGCGGCAGCATTAGGTTTGGCGACCATTTTTTTGGAAAATTAAAATTTCAATTTACGCCCCGGGCGGCATAAACCCACTGTACGCCACTCGGTGGTGGCACCTTCCCAGTTTAACTAATAATGTCACTGACATAGAATTTGCAATTTTATTTGAACATAATATAAATCGTGTAGTTTAAAAATATTTTTGTTTATTTATGATTAAAATATGAAGGTGCTTGGCGCATGTCATAATTGTTATTTTTGAGCCTGGTAGATGAGCGGGGTACCCTGTAATACAGGTTTTCCACCCGGTACGGGGGCCCTTGCGACTTATTTGTAATGAAAATTTGAGATGAATAAAGAATTTTTTGAATTTTGAATTTTTTGAATGTCTCTAAAGTTAACTATCTACAACATTGTTCCAGTATCATCTCATTGAGAGAAAATCCGTGGTCTTCTGTTGAACGGGATATTTTATTGAAGGCGACATGACTTCAAAATTTAAAAAAAATGGTTCTGTATGCCTTTTTGAAATACGCCTATAACAGCATCCGTGCTACGTATTTCTGATTGTATGTATATGAAATACAGCCTTCCGCGGACGATAGACTATAAGAAGCACGTTTGATACTTATTACTCGTTTAAAAAGTTAACCAAATGGACGAAATTTTGGAAATGATCGCGTGAATAAAAGAATTTGAGAAATTGACAGCCTTAGCGCCATGGCGCAGGATTAAGGCTAAATAAAAATACTTGTAAAATTCAAAAAAGGCGACAAATGTTTCAAGTTACAGTTATTGACGTCTTTGTAGTAAGGGCGAGCTGTGACCCGCTTTCGTTTCTTTTGTTATGAATTTATTATAATACTATACATTGTCTGCTATACATGTTTCAATTGCTTTGAAATTTTCAATCTATGCAAATGAAAATTTCAAGGTGATATCGCTTAAGTAACATAAGTAATTGTGATCAACCCCTTATCGTCCCACTGCTGGGCACGGGTCTTCTCTCAGAATGAGAGAGTTTTTTAGGCCATAGTCCACCGCGCTGGCCAAGTGAGAATTGGTAGACTTCACACACCTTTGAGAACTCTTTTTTTTGTAGAGAACTCTCAGGTGTGCAGGTTTCCTCACGATATTTTCCTTCACCGTAAAGCAGTGATAATTACTTTCTAATACGCACATAATTTCTGAAAAATCAGTGGTGCGTGCCTGGGATTTGAACCTCGATTGAAAGGCCAAGTTTCAACCATTAGGCTATCACTGCTATATTTCGACACTCATAACCCCACAATAGGAATTCCTTCTGTGTTTCATTTCTTCATTCAGATGTGTGTCTGGCCGGGGATTGAACCCGGATGCCGCTGCGTGTCAGACCGTTATGGTGACCGCTCCGCCACGCGGGTCGTTAATGACTATTTCGATGAATTTACCTTAAATTGATATTCTGATGCTGTTTGTATTAAACTGGAATAAATTATTGGTTCATGTCGCACAGAAAACAATTCCAACTTCGCTCCCATAAACAGACAGATGGATTAAAAGTTTTTATGAATTACATCCAACATAAACACTAAGTATGATGAGCAGAGTCACGGGTTCCAACTAGACCATCTAGTCTAGACTTAAAATGTAATATCTCGTGCAACTTGTGAACAGGATCTTTATTAAGTTAAGCCAGGCAAGGAGATTACGCTTGATGTACAGCCTGCAGGAGCGTAATTCAATAAGGATTAAATGCAACGGATTGAATCTATTAATTCTGAGTGCATTTATTCTTAGTTAACTTCGTTTTATTCTGTTTTTTTTGTATTATATTATTGAGGTAGCAGACGAGCGTGCAATTCCCCTAATGGTTAGTGATCACTGCCGTTAAGGATAAACAATAGAATCAACCTCACAGAAGTATTGCCTGAGGTTGGAGCACTTGGGATGTACTCGTACATACTCGTATATCTCTAGACAGAAATAGGTATGGCGGTCATGCCTCGGGAGTTTCATTTCAAAGGGTTCTATTAAATTTATTTATTGTTATTACTTTTTAAAACTTTATCAATATCGATATCGATATTTTCTATTCAAAATGTGCTAATAAAAGGATGACAAAAAGATTTATTTTAATAAAAAAAACGCGTTATCGAAGTTAAACGTAAAAATATTTTTGAAGTGAAAGGTTATTCAGCGGCGTTGTGTACTTTTTGTAATGGGTAAAAGATGTTAAACTCGAGTCAGGGTCACGTGTCCTCATCGAAAATTCGTAAGACGGCGCAGGGCTCTTGCGCGAATGTGCGTTTGTTTGTTTGTTCTGAAGTGTTCAATTTTCGATGTCAATAAATTATCATGATCGTGTAAGATAGCGCAATGAGTGAATATTTTATAAATAAATGAAAGTAATTTTATACTGATAATTGAAGCAATTCATGCTTAAATATTCCCTAACCATTTCAAAATATTAAAAATTCATAACTTCAAGTTTTCACTTCTGCGGGTACACCCGGAGTGCCATCCGTTTTTTATTATTCGAAGTTCAGTAGGCTGTAAAAAAACATTTTACTAAACACTTAAGGCTTTTCTAAGTCAGTTATAAGGATCTGAGAGAGGTCTATACGTGATTTGATGGGATTGTCATGATTGAACTGTTGAACATTCATATTAATTCAAATACTTTTTTTTAAACGCTTGCTTAGAACTTTTATTTTGAATAAATGCTACGAGAAAATGGTACTGTCAACGACAGGGTGGATAATTAAATGTTTCTCAAAGTAAAGGCTAGCTTGTAATTGTCCTGTTCAGCGTTCAAAGGTAATTTCTACATCAGATTCCAGGTAATAGGTTTCCACAGAATCAGTTTTCACGAGAATCAGTGAAGGTCTCGAAGCTTTTTAACGATTGTTCTTTACGAGATTGCCGGTTTATGTTGTCTATAAGTACGCCATGAACTTAGTTACTACTGAATTCAATCTTATACTCCTAAGGTAAAATGGCTTTTCCGCTGTCAATAAATCTGAAAATAATTTCCTTGTGTTGTTTCCTTTATAGCCAGTTTATGACGAGTCGTAAAGGAGATTACAACATAATGTTTCATTTAATTTTTATTTGGATAGATGTAAAAAATCTATAGGTTTTCTTATACTTCTATATTTTTTATATTTTGTAATAGAAAATGGCGACTCGCAATTTTATACGGCCTTCATTAATAATATGGATGACTAAAATAATAAATTCACGAAAACAATGAACTGGGAATTAAATATAATTAAGTACAAAAAGTAATATCTTGAGTTATTAAATAATAACATGGATTAATAATACCAACCGATATTGTATACCGAATGGAATTAGCACCAAAATAAAAAACATAGAAATTGAAATTCGAATCTACCTGAAATATTCTATTTTGTATACACTTTGTTTGAGCACGTAGTTTCTGGAATGTAATTAGCGGCGGTACACCTTTGAGAGTACCTTTTCTCTAATTCTAAGTTTGTATAATACCCTATGGCGGTGTTTATTAGTTAAATATTTGCCGTTCCAATTTGAAAATATAAATGCTGGGTAAAAAGCTTTCTATAAAATAACCTACTATTTTTCTAATGATAAGTGTAGTCTGAATTAGGCCCAGCACATGATAAACCCTTCAAACCAGAACACGGCTTGACACAAACGTTATTAAGCAAGGTAGTACCTCCGGAGTTTTTTTTTATAGTATGGAAGTAGCAAACGAGCAAGCAGTCCACCAAATAGAAAGTGGCTACTACTGCCCATGGACATCTGTAATCAAACCTGGGTAAGATCAAACTCTAACGTTGCTACCCCTAAGGTCTAAGATGGAATGCCTCGGAAAGTATGTCTCTCTTTCACACAGAACACAACAGCGCATAACAGTGCTGTTATTAAGCAGAAATCGGTGTGGCGGTGGTGCTTCCGGAGTCGAACGACAATGAGTTCTACCACCTTCGAAGTATCCCAGTAACTACGGTATTACAGTAACAACCCGTTATGTATATTATCACAAGTTACACGTGACGATGACGTCATTATATTAATCTGCATTGTTTGCGAGTGGCGTTTTAACTCACTTCGCCACACCGGGAGTATCCGGAGCCAAAGGTCAAACCTAACTGCTTTACTCTATAAAGCATAACTAACAATCTATGTATTCCTAGTAGGTACACTGAACTTTGTATTACGTTATAGCTGCACTATTAAGGTTTAACTGTATTCTAACTTTGGAGGATAGTATTTTATTACAATTGGAGAACTAGGTTAGATTGTGTATTGTTTTATGGTCAGCTCGCCTATATCAACTAGTGATGTGCCGGAGATCCGTATCCGTATCCGTACCCGCTACTTTTTGGGCGGATCTCAAACGTATCTTTTATACCTATTATTAAATTTGTATATTTATAAATTTATTATATATATAAAATTCTAAATGCACACAGCCGATTGGGTAGGAATGAAATGGTATTAAATTCCATATTGCTTATTAATATGACATAATATTTAGCTCTTATCGCAAAAATCAAATGTCTTAACACTATATGTTAGTACATATAATGATAGTGTACATTGCAACGATAGGGAAAAACTTAAGCTATGTTTCTTTTAAGTTTGTAATAAACTTGTATTAAGTGCACAGGCCGAAACATGTCAATAAAGCAACTGTCGCTTCAAGGAAACGCGCATCAATAAATTTGAAAGAAAGTTGAGATCCGTATCCGTATCTGTGGATCTATTATTTTAACGATCCGGTACATCTCTAATATCAACCTATATAAAACTTTTCTGTAGTTATCTACGAATCTACGATTCTGATAGTTGGAATCTGTTTAGATGGATCATCATTATTATACGTCTATATGTATATATGTCTATAATATGGTTCTATGTGGTATGTAGTATGTGATAATTCCCGCTCGCCGTGGTCAAAATTTGACTGTATTTTTTTTTCATGCTGTAAATATTTTATTTAGTTATTTTGTAGAGATAACTACGAAATTAATAATGATTTAGATGAGTCTTTCACGGTATAAAATCCAGCAATAAAGTTCTTCCACTGAAGGAACTTCCATTTGAAGAAAGTAATAAATGCTGCTTAATCATATAGATTTTTTTCCTATGGTGTTGTCTGTCAGAGTCGTCAGGCGTCAATATCGGAAAATAATAAAGGTGTAATCGAATACCCGTTGTTTAAGTAAATTAAAGTAAACTTGATATTTGCCGATGGTGACATATACGTTATTGGAAAAAAAACTGCCACTAAGCTTGCAAAAACCCGATATATAAAACGAGCATAACTTTTATTTGGCAAAGATGTATTATTTTAAAAACAATAACACCTTTTTTATTTACGTATTTAATTATTCGCGTGGCGATCCCCACATCATATTTATTTGTCACCACGCCATATATTATACATTGTCGGAACTATTAAGTATCGAATAAAACTAACTGGGATGCGGTGTTAGTTCGACTTAATGCGTGGCACTGGTCATAGATGGCGTTATTTTCTTTATCCTACATATTTAGTTCCTGTCGCAATCTTGTCTTTTGTGCATAATTATTACTTATATAACACGATGTTCCACATCTACCAGGAGTCCAATGACAGCTATTTTTTTATAGACTTGTAGAATAACAATGTAGACATTATTTATTATGGATTGTCGGTAATATATCAATGAGTTTTTTTATTATGTTTTATTTAATATATTTGTTACAATTATGCTATCTTTCAGCACTCCTTTTCTACATTGAATTTAACTGTGCCAAATCTCACACTCCTTGCGCGGAGTGTTTGTAAAAAGGGATCGGAAGTTTTTGCTTCACGTAAAAATATTATTAAAGTAGTAAGAAATATTGTAAAGTTTATAAGGATCTAAAATGAAAAGGTAAAACTCGGTAAGACGGTTCGTATTTCTTACCTTTCAGATCTAAAGGTCAAACTGCTCACTCCTATTCCGCTGAGATTCGAGTAATTTCTAAAATTTTCCAGACTCGTAGTAGGAAACTTAATACAGAAAAAATGGTGAGAAAGTAAAAAAAATGTAACAGTACGTAATGTAACCATTAAAAGTGTAGTAAAGAGGTCATTTTATTTTTTTTTTTTGCACATCCTAAAGGTTGACTGGGAAAAATGCTAATTAGCGTTAGTTCGTCTTTTGTTCTACATTTTTGTGGACAATAAAGAGTAATTAATTAAATAAAACAGTAATAAGCTGCTATGTTCTGTGTCCTTAGTGGGAGTTTATTGCCTGAAAACAATAATTAATTACGTTTTCATACATTATGTGTAATATATGTTTAATTTTCGTTTTTGGTCATACATTGCAATGAAATTATAGAAATAAAATACAAGTCACGAAACAAATGTCCTCGTTTCATTTAAAAAATAATAATTTTATAAAGGCAATCCTTAGTAAAAACGTTTGACTAACTTTGAGATTTCCTTAAAAAAATGTACCACACGACCCAAACGTCACGTCAAAAAAAAACAAAAAAAATGGCAACAGTGGAAAGCGTTTTACTATTCTGAAATTTGAACTAAATATGCTTTTTTTAAACTACTTGCCTTGTGTAGTATCTACCTATAGAGCGCAAGAAGAGCAGCGCATCTTCACAATTAATCAACGTCCTAAGGGTCTAATCAAATCTGAGGTTCATTATAAATGTCCGTAGACAATTAATCCGCGACAATTAATTACCACGCTTGTTTTCTATGAAATGAACATGTAATATTGCTAAAAATATGAAGACATTTGTTTGTTTTGTTTTTATAATGATATAATTAGTTTAACGCTTTTTATAACTTTTCGTACTTTTTTCCCCGAACCTCTCTCCGTATGAGTCGCTCCTCCTCTTTTTAACTATTTACAGGCGTTATTTTTGAAAATTATATTGCCTATGCCACAATGCAAACTGAAACAATTCTAATGTTATATAATAGGTCACAATCGTCAAACCGGTTGCTGTAGCGCGTGCCAAAGAAATTGACATACACACATGTTTGTAACATACATACGCTCAAAAACCTCCTTTTGACGCAGTCGGGTGAAGAAATGTTTCATTTTTCTTACGTTTCGTGTGTAAAGGTCAAACTGCTTTATTGTCTTAAGTGAAAATGCCTTTATCCGACCACCAAGTAGTCGTAATCCGCAGTGGCACGACCTAGAGGCTAGGGCGCTTTCCTTCCGTAATGAGGAAAGACATTTCTGTAGCGGTAGGACATCGGAAACCTTTTAGATGTTATGTACACTTTTATTATATACTAAGTTTAAGATCACAACTTCGCTCGCCGTTGTTTTTAAATTCTTTTATGATTTTAGTTTGTTGTATGGATGAAGTGTTGATATATAATATTGTGCAGACGTTGATTGATGATTTTTACCATCAATTATTATTATTATATAATAGCATAAATTATTTTCTTATAATTTCCTACAGTCACGCTCTATGGACATTAATATTGGTTTTTCGTTTTCCCAACAAACAGGAAACGTGAAAAAATCGGGTCACAAAATAATAATGTTTGGGAAACGCTGGCTATGTAATTACAGCTATCTGATATTATTTGAGTTACTTGCAATCAAAGGTCCTTTTTAGTTGGATAAATAATGAATGATTGAATTAAACGTAGTTTGTTTGCATCATTAAATATTTGACGATCGATTAGCGGTCCTTGAATTTATAACGAAATATCTTTCTCTAATTGATTTAAATAAATTTAATGGAAAGTGCATTATGAATATCGATCCGTGTTAATAGACTAGTCACTAAATCATAGACACCAATAATGAAGGACTGATGTCTACCCGTGAACTTTAATGGAGAAATAAAGTTTTGTATATTTTAGAAGTATTTTTCTAAAATAAACCTTGGCCAGAGGCCATAGCAGCATCCGAAGCAGGGAACATAAACATGTCTTTTGGTATAGCTTCCAAATTAAGTCTACATAAAAATTTTGATTCAAGGTACCTCTGGATCCGCATAGCGCTATTCGAGCGTCAACTCTCGAAGATCATCGAACATTTGGTGAACAACGCAACAAGATACTACGAACGCGACGCTCTCGTCGCTGACCCTGACTACGGAAGCATCCTCAGTTCCCTGCTGGTTGGACCGTGTGCTCTGGAGTACTCGAAGGCGAAGCCGCCCGCTTGTTTTTGGACAGATCCACCAGCTGACGAGCTGGTGAGATATTTTGATTTTTTTGATGCGTAGTTGCTGTTAACTTTATGGAAATACAGTGTCACAGGAAATAGGATAAAGGTATAGGGAATAAGAAGAGAGGGGAATGATTTAGGTTTCTTGGGTGGCATCAAGCGATTTGCCTTCAAGAAAAATAATAATGTGGGTATTTCAGTAGTTTTCGGCATTTATTGAACAAGGATTTATAAAATTCCGTAGGCTACGTCATATTCTGTTCTTAACGGGCTCGCAAGGGTAAGAAATAACTTATTACTACTGAAGTGAAAAGTTTTCTATACACTATAGAGGTACACTGTATATATTGCTAGTAACAACTAGTCCATTATACTTACAAACCAGTACACCGACCTAAGTGTCAAACTTCCTCCAAACTACTTCTACGAACTTTATAAGAATCCCTAAGTTTTGAGTTCATTAAGAATGAATTTTGACAGGTTCAACGACACCGCATGTCTGCTGGGACAACAACACCTCCCTCCGTGAGGAGGCCAATACTCAACTTCAGGAGGAGTCTCAACGCCTCTTCGGATGACAGCGGTTCTGTCAGTACAGGTAATTAACATAGTTTTCACAAGAAATCTTTTCCATTTTGGAAATTTGCATAAGTTTTTTTTGTTATTCCATTCAAGCATTGTTTTTCTTTGTTCTAAATGCCTTTTGTGCAGATTTGTTTTAAATTGTACTTAAAATTGAAAATTAAAAAAACTTAAAAAAAGTAATTACATATATAGTGATAGGTACATGACTGTCACTGTCCAAAATAAAATGAAAAAAGATAAAATAAATAAGAATAGAAATGGAAAAAAAGTAAATGAAAATACCAAACGTTACGTAATTTATAATACCAATTATTGTATAAAATACCTACTAGCTGTGCCACTCGGTTTTATTCGTTTAAATTGTCACGTAACATGACATACTGTCATGTAACTGACATATATATGAAGATCAAAAATGGGAATATCTCACGCGAGTGTAATAAACTTCTCTTCTGAGCTGTCGGCTCACGTACATTTACATTTTCATTCTCAGTACACAATTTCGGTTGACATTTACTTGAAATGCACTACGTCACTGGGGCTTTCTTAGTCACTCGGACTTAGTCACGTAACATTGCTGAACGGACTGAGATTTGACTTTTCTTTCATAAGACTAACTTTGTCAATTAGGCGTTTATAGTAACTTGGGCCCTATAAGTCACTGTGTCTAAGTCACCGACTAAGACTAAATTTAGTTACTCGGACTTACATAGTCACTCAGACTAACTCACTCGGATTTAGTCAAGGACTTGCACTGGACTGAATTGGGATTTAATCACTCACTTTTAATTAACCTTAGGGCCCTAGGATTCCTACACGCTCCGACTAAATCAGTCACTAAGATTAGTCACTCGAATATCATTATTATCAATATCTTTATCCTCTAGTCTGTCCCCTTAGGGATTGAATATAAATAAATTTTTGATCAAAGTAGGTTTTTTGACGTAATCATGATAGGAACCTTTAATTTGTAATGGTAAAATTTCACTATAATTTTATATAGGTATAGATTTATTCTCTATCTTCTTACGAAATAATGATTCCATGATCGCAATACCACTTATTTTTATTAAAAAAATATCCTTATATTATTTGGACATCTTTGTTATAAGTGTTATATTCCTCATAATAGTTTAATGTCTCTATTAGTCTATTATTCCTTTGCTATATGAACTTCGAACAATGTGACTCGAAACTATACCACGACCGCAATGTCCCGACTTGGAAACATAATTGGAATTCTCAGTAAGTCCTTCGGGTCTTACTTTGTCTAGATTTATGGAACTTATTCGCCTCTGCCGTTATTATAATTTACGGTCACATAATGTGTATGTAAATGTATATGAGGTATCACATTTCTGATAATATTGTTTGCTTTAAATTAAACTTTTATGCTTTAAATGTTTTAATATTGTGTACGTTAATCTGTTATTATAGTATTATTATACTCGTCACCCTATTTTATATTGTTTTAATGTTATGAGTGTACTTAAATTTTTAACCGTTAAAGCTAGTAGAATTAATTTCCAGTATGCACATAACTTTAAAAACTCAGTGTATGGTATTATATTATATATATATATATATATATATAAAAGTTATGGTATCATTTCCTGATGTTTTATTAGAAATTTGGAAAACCCTTGGTCTTGGTACTCGATATAAAATTAAATACTAATGCAATAAATCGGTAACTTGCATGGAGTTCTGTAAGCACATTATGTCTTTGATTTCATGTTGTTTTTCCATTTCAGGTACTGGGAGCACGACCGCATCAAGTGCCAAGGACTATGTGGAGAGTTTGCACCAAAATTCAAGAGCAGCTCTTCTGTATGGCAAGAATAATGTTAAAGTGCAGCCGGTAAGGAAAAGTGTAATTAGTAAAAAAAGATAACCTCATTAAACTTGATATATATAAATAAGTATATGCACTTGTAAAGTTTGTTTAAAATTGTACCACAGATAACGAAAGATTTTAGATAGATTTAGACTAGAATGAAGAAGAAAATAACTTTTTATTCCTGTAAAAACTTGAAGCGGTTGCTTATGATTTAAACACAAATGTTTATCAAATACCGGACATATAACTGTTATGAAATAAACCAAAAATATTAAAATCAATCAAACGATCAATGCCCATTTCAATAACAGTACAATACTTACAGACTACATTACATCAAATGAGAACGAATGAATTCCAGTTGAAGGAAGTTACGAATGAGTTGTAGTTATTGTACTTAGAATAAATATCTTTTATAGGTAATATTGTAATAGTTCCTTAAACAGAACTTTAAATGTCCCCTTAAGCAATATGGGTAGAAAGGGGGAGAGGGTGTTCGATAAAAATGACGAAATATCACAATTAAGGCGGGGGGGTGGTAAGATATCACGTGGAATTACTTTTTCCGTACAATATATATTATGTTGTACGCGTCATTCTACCCTTCCTTTAATATTATTTTATGTCAGTCAAAAACAAATGCAACCTAAAATACATCACATGATTCATTAATCAATCAATGACTCATGATTCAATAATGATTCATGATCCATTAATGATTCATGATTCATTGATCATCCAACAATCATTAATCAATCAAGGCCGTCCATTGATGGTCCCTTTAGTTAAATGTTTGTTACATGAGTCCGTGTTATTGCAGAAAGACGTTGAAGAAGCTATGCCCGGATATCTAAGTCTGCATCAAACTGCAGCAGGATTGGTAATCAAATGGACTCCAAATCAGCTAATGAACGGTTACGCTGAAAGTGAAGGCATCGATAAGAGGTATTTCTTTAACTCGTCGAACAATTGCCATTTTTGTTTGCTACATCAATTTATCAATTAGCTACTTTATTATTGCTTTATTATGTTTGAGTTTGTTTGCTTAGTGAATCTGAAACTTTGTTGATTTGTT
>DWLI01002392.1:0-13290 GCA_018249915.1 Cecropterus dorantes dorantes
GCGAAGATAGCTCTTAGAGTGCAAAATTTTATCGCACTTACGTCATATTTATAGCCTATTCGCGTTAAGCTTAACCCTCCCTCGTGTTCCGCGTGTACAGAGTTGATTGTCGGTAGCGGTATAAGGTTGGTAGAGGCCGGTCGGGCCGGACCGGAGACAATAACGCGGTTCGCGACCGCGCGTCCGCTGCGCGCCTCCTCGCTCGTTAAACAACACATATTTTATTCAATCTATTTTTAATATTAATGTCAAATATTAACGTAATTACTATAATACTACATATTGCGCATATTTTACCTATGAATGTAATTATTTTCGCCTAATTCGAATTGTATAAAATCACCTCTTTGAACAGCTGTTCTATTTCAGTAGCGGACTTTCTCGATTATAATTTCCGTACTTTATTATTATATTCCGTATAAGACTATGTTAGTTACGCGTATACATACTTTCTAATAATATGTATTATGATATAAATTTTTATCCTAAGGATAATATGATCATATTTACGATTCATAAGGACGTTTGGGAAGCTAAGTCGGAACATTTCATAATATCTCTCATCGCGTTAAGATAATAATTCGTTTCTATCTTGTACCTTTGAAAGTAGGTATTGTAATTATAATAAATAACATTTTGTGCATTACGTAATTAATATTTCATTGTTTCTTACGATTGTATTTAACTTAATGTAAGACCACTGTTGGAAATTTACGCGGCTCCACTTAAAACGCGGAGTCACACAGTACTTAGTCGTATTTAAAGTTTTAATCAAAGTAATATTATAACTATAACATTTTCGTACAGAAGTTTGATGTAGTTACATGACATACCATTTCAATAAACCGAAGACAGGGATTTTAAAATCACAGCTAAAACGCTCAGGTTCGAGGTAATGTAGTAAAACATGAAGTCAATTCATTAATCATATTCGTTAGGTACTCGTACTGAAGACGTTTCGATCTTTCGACCACTTGTCTAGGTAGCCGCAGCGAGGCGCGCGTGCGCCCGCGCGTGTGCTCTCGGTTGCATTCATTCGTTATTTACGATTATAATTACTCATTATCTACATCAATTAAACATTAATATTATAAATCTAGGTATTAAATTTTAGGTAATAATAATGAACAATCTTTTAAATGCTATTATTATATAAATACGTTATGAATATAAATGTTTCCTGTTACAAAAAAAAATATTGAAAATGATACGAAGTAAATCAATATTCTTTTTAAAGGTAATTAATTACTTGTGAGTATGTAGTTAATTGAATATTGGAGTGTTAAACGGAGCGCGCCCGTCGCCGGGCGGCGCGCTCGCTTCGCGTTTTTTGTTCATTCGTGCCGAGACATCGTTCGTAAGGGCAGCACCGAGCGACGCTCGCGAGCCCGCGCCGCACACACCGCAGGAGACGCGACCGCGATTATCTTGTTAAACGTTAGCTAGGAAATTGATAATGAAATCGAAAGGTGTGAGTCTATTAGGACGGTCGGAAAAATCGATATCATACCTAACAAAATAACGTAATTATTTGTTTTATATTTACGGTGTTGTAGGTATTTAAGACATTTTTTCTTAGAATATTTAATTATTACGATAAAATGTTACAATCGTTAGGCCTGGACCGGCGGCGGAGCGGCGCGACGCGCGCGTCGTCGCCGGTCGTCTCATTCACTCTCACATCCTCACTATAATTATATTTTCTTACCGACCTTTTTAATGTAGGAGAAGCGTACACGGCCGCTATCCCGTGCGAGTTCGAGTACAAACAAACAAACTAACATTTTATAGTGAGAGACGTTCGTTTCGCCGCGTTCGTGAGAAGCCATCGGTTCGCCGCGATTGCACCGAGACGTAATGACAAATACTATTGTATATATACCTAGTTAGCCGCATGTGTAAAAAGACGTATTAGTCGATACCATCTGATCAATATTATTAGACTCATTTGAGCTACAGGACAATCAGGATTAGCTTGACGGAGGTTAGTTTCATTATTGTTGTTATGATTTGTTATTACAGTTTGTAAGTTTTTCTTTAGTGTCCCCTTTAGAGCGACATGTACGGGCCACTGCAATTAATTCTCGTCTATCAATTTTGGATTACATCTTTTTGGATTAGATTACAAAAAAAGTTATGCATTTAATCGAAATTTTCTTGTCAGTTTACAAGTTTGCCTATTGTTGTTTCAAAAAATAGCAGAAAATTAAACAAAATCATAAAATTAGCTACGACCATCTTGGCATTGAACAACTACTGGAATATGACAACAAGGTATTCGTAAAAACATTTTCAATAAATAACGAATTCATTTTTAAAAACTTACAGTTCACCTGAAAGCAGTATTTGCTATGGCCCGTGTGTGAAGCGCACTCAGCCGCGGCCGGCGGAACGGCTTCGGCCGTCGCCGTCGCGCCGCGTATAGCTCGCTTGTTTATATACGCGTTAGTTCATTTTATTTGTCACCATTTTAGAAATATGTTCTATATCAGAATAAAGACTACGTAATCATAAGCGAGATCTCAAATTTATTTTAAAAATTCTTTATGTGATCCTAACTGCGACTTATCGTATGATATCCATCTATATAATATAAAATTTAAAAAAGATAATTTATTATATTTTGTATAATGACATTCTATATTAATTTACACTCGATCTACTTTATATTGTTATTAAAGATAATAATTAATTTTAATCTAATAAAGTGACAGACTGGTAAAGTTCGTAGAGTCGCCGTGGCGGCCTTAGATCAGTAGCTTTGCATACTCGGCGATGGCCAACTTAATGTTTCAAGGACCAAAGGTATACTTAGTCGCGTAGAACCGGACGCGCATTGGCTCCGCACGAACCGAGTTCGACCGATCGGTTGTTTAATATCAGCATAAGAGCGTGTCTGTGAGAATAGCGTTTGAGAATTCACGGCGGGCCGAGGCGGCCCGGCGCGCGGCCGTGCGCGTGCACGTGCACTCCCCGCTCCCCTCCCGGCATCCCCGCCCCGCGCAACGCCGCCCGCTTCGTTTCGTTCTCGCGGTTCTTACTTCTCGATTACGTGCTTCGCGTGCTGACTGATTTTCTATAGCAATAAAAATCAATTACCTAAGATTTTACATTAAAGTAAATTTGGATTTATATACGTTCGAATTTGGTGTCATGTACATTTAAAATTTTAGAGAAGGGAGATAACGATAGGCGAACGATCCGCGACGTGTCTCGTCGCGGTGTCGGCGCATTATTTTCGTCATTTCTTCGTGTATAATATGTTACATGAATCTGTATACAATATGGATATAAATCGTATTGATGAATAAAATTAGTTTTTACGGCATCTCTTTATTAAATAATTATAATAATATTAATATCATACATTTTGTAAACAGCGGCGGGTATGTCCGCCGCCCGATTCCGTGCACCAGTGCACTTTATCTTATTGGAATTACATTATTATAACGTACATAATACTATGATATATATAATCATACAGCCCTTCGAGGCACGCGTGTATGGCGATGTATGTATACACATTGTGCAATGTACATATACCTATTATAATACAATGATTTAAGACAAGGTTCACATCGTGCCGTGTGTATGTGGTAATAAATATAATATGGACATTGTTCAAACAATAACCAGTTGTTTCATTTCTCACCCGAATTCCTTTCCCATTAGTTTTAAGAACACACTATAATGATAATTTACCTTGAAACACCAGAAAATGCTATAATAAATAGTAAAAACTTGAATGCCTAAAAATATACGAAAAGTTCACAAGATAAAATTAAGTATACACAAACGTTTAATTAAGTATTAAGAAAGACTAGAATAATAAATTGACTTATTTTATGAGTTTTTCATATAATCCAAGAAGTATGATAAAGTCACTGTCAGTTGGTCATCACTACCTAATATGTTGATATACTTATATAATGGTCTTCATTAAAAGTCACCGATGATGTGATGTAAATCAATTTTGGTTAGCCTAAGGGCTAGGCTACACATTGCTAATTGCAGATTGCTGCTGCCAATTGCTTTTTTTTTAAACTTACACTTTCTAAAATCTATTTGAATATTCAAAAAGTAAGCAATATCTTACATGGTAATTTAGTATCTATTATAATAGTAATATAATATTCCAGTTAAAAAAATGTTACGCCTTACAAACACCTCATGACGACTAATATTTGTCGATGAACTAATCGCACTAGAAAGTGCTTATAGACAGAATAAATTCAATATTTTGTAAGCATACACCAGTACTCAGTCAACATGAAGGCAAATACAGCTAAATCTTCTACAGATATTCTATCTTAAATTTGTCTTACAACACATATCATGGTATGATATAAATATGAATTGTTATAACAATTTTAAGTACTGAAAACAGAGAGCAAAAATATTTGATAGCAGTCAGTGTCAAGTACGCCCCTCATTCGGAGCTGACCGTGTTACACGCAGAAAATATCGCGTAACAGAAAATTACCTGTAACATACCACCGTATTGGCGGCCTTTTCTAATAGACTTGAGTTAAAAGATTATTTTTCTCATAAGCCATACGTTACAATAATCACTTAAAATGCTAAACTTTAGTAAACCTAAAATAATTGTACATAATTATATTTGAATTCGACTAAATTCTTGCTTTTCAGTGCGAGATTGAGGGTGCATGTTTGGGTGTTTGTGTAGATGTGTGTGTATGCGTGTGTGCGCGTGTGCGTTTATGTGAGTGTGTGTTCTGTTGGTGAGTTTATAATTAATAGCAACATTCTTCTGTACAACAACAGCAACAGACTTCTTTATACAATATTTATTAAAGAAAATATATCTAAAATTTAATGACAATTATGAATGGACTTTTGTCAAATTATCGGTTTTACATCAAATTAAATACTAAAAACTAATATCAAAAGAATAATTGACAGCATTTGTTCGACCCATAGCCGTTATTCGGAGCAGACCACGTCCCACGCAGTGAGAGTCGCCTGTACCTGTAACATAACACCGTCTTATATGTTACGTGACTCTATTCAGAGCGCTAAAAGGCGCTAATAGAAAGAATCTATTAAAGCATTTGCTGACTCGCAGACTAGTTCTTTTTATGTTACTAGTAATTGTCCATGACCATACCTTCTTTGATTCTATGAGATGGAAAATTTCGTATTTAGTCTACTAAAAGTGGCATACATCTTGTAAATACCAATTTTCATATTAAAAAGGGAAATAAAAGGACTTTTAAGACATAAAGTAAATTAGCAAAGTATATTAAAATTATATATTAATCAGGCATTTTTTTAATGAACACATAATTCATTCTAACTTAAAAGTACGAGGTAAAATAGTGAAATCAAGTATCAAAACGTATTGAGCCCAGTTGAGGGCAATTCCGTTCGACATACGGCCTTTATTCGGAGCAGACCACGTCCACCGGCAGTGAGAGGCACCTTTACCTGTAATATAGGACCGTCTTATACATTACGTGACTCTATTCGCAACGCCAAGGAACTTTTATGGAAATAATCTGTTAAAGATTGAACATTGTGTTACATTCTGTAATGCAAACCTCATTTATTTTGTACTTTAACAAATGTGTGAATTTTGTAGGGTGATTTTTGCTAGTGTTTAATTCCGAAATTGTAAAGAATAGCGAAAAGTGCTCAAACGAGTTAAGATGCCAATTGTGATGAAGAGAACAATTAATAATAACACTAACGCTTTCTCAAATCAGGGCTATGTTTCTTTCTAAACGAACATAATTATTCCTCTAACAAACCTGGTTTTAGACTTAACACGGAATTGATACATTTTGACGAGTAACAGGTACGCACGAACATATTTCGACTCTTACTTAGTTATTCTGTGTAGTGTCGTGATATGAAACCAAACAAATAAAATCAAACTAGATGTAGGGTAGATAGATTTATATAACTAGTGCATGTCAACGGTTTCTCCTTGCTACTGCAGCTTCGCTGTGTCCACGATCCATGCAACCGGCTTGAAATATCAGGCAGTAATGGAGCTAACACCGCATGCCGTAAGTACCCGTTGTATATTAAAATTAATAAATTAATAATTAATATACTTTTATTAATGCACCATTGAAGTGTTGCGTATAAGAATCAAATTTAAAACAGATAAATGTCAAAGTAATGGAAGTCAAATTGTGAACAAAGTAAATTTTATTCATACATTCTCATAGTTAGCGTTAAGCAAATATTACTTCGATATAATGTCGATTAGTTTCCATACATAGATATAATCCACGTTTTAATAATTGTACTATTATTACGATATTAGGACGTATGGTAACAATAATTGTAGATGATGAGACACTTATATGTTAGGTAGGTAATACAATCCTACACATACTCTGAGAATAACTGCAGAGCAGATATGCGGCTGAATAAGCTATATTAAAGACACATATCAAACTTACTTTTTTCAAAATTATAGTAGCAAACCATTATATAATTCTAATGATGATAGGTGTTCACTGCCGCCAATAAACATCGGTAATTAACTCCAAGTACGACAATTTTGTCTGACGTCACTTACAAATGCGCTGCATCCCTGAGGACTGACCTGAGTTTCTAGACCAGGGAAATCAACTTATCCCTGGTCTAAAAACCACTCCAACGGGCACTGAGCAGTGCATAATGTTAGTACTATCAGCCCAGTTGTATATTCGTAGATTCTTAAATTTTATTGTTTTTAAGAATATTTCTGGTTATATAAACGATTATAACCAAGCAACATAGAGTAATTAATAATATGCTTATGTGTGACATTAAAACTCACTAACTGATCCTAATAAGAAACTCTAAACACATTGTAATCCCTCAAACAATACTAGATTCCGTGAACCATACACTTCGTTACTCGTTTAGCCATTTAACCTGTCTAAACAAAACTAAAACTCGAAGTCATGGGCACAGCTCGTTAAGTTTGATACTAACTAAATATGCATCCCGCATTTTCGTAACGAACTGAAAAGTTGTAGATACAAGCAACTTACAACAAACTTCTTACATTACAGTCTGTAGTTCCTTTAAAACAGTTAGAAATGCTAAAATCAATTTCAATGGTACACAGAAATAAACATCTTAGAATAAGAAATTGGAGGTAGGTACAATACAGGAAAGATTCTATCTTTGTTGTACCTATTCTTGGCACCGGTTTTCTTTTAGATTGTGAAGGGTTCAGAGTGTAGTCTGAATGATGACTTAGACTTTAAGAATAGGCGTTTTAATTTGAGTCGTCCACTGATCTATCAACAAAATGATTGAAAATTTATTTAAAAATCCCAAATTAAACTATGCCTTTTCAAAAAGTAATATAGCATCACAATCAACGCTTATGAAAAGAATAGAAATATACTATATATTACTAATATATATATATTGTTACCCTAGACTCGTATTTTATGACATAAAAAATATCTGACTTGCCCTAAATCACACATAGTACTCATAAAAAAGCGCTCCTTCAAGGCCGGCGATGCAATGCGGCGGACTCCTCTGGTGTTACAAAATTCCACAGGCGTTATCATTAAGTTTAAATTAAAAAAAATACATAAAAACCGGCCAAGTGCGAGGCGGACTCAAGCACGAAGGGTTACAGAACCCTTCGTTGTTGTATTAGAGCTTTCCTTCATTATTTATTTTATTCAGTTTTTAGTCTGTCTAGTTATCACAGTTCATGAGACACAGTTTGGTGATAGACGGACAGACGAACAGCGGAGTCTTAGTAATAGGGTTCAATTTTTACCCTTTGGGTACGGAACCCTAAAAATACACACCGATATTACACTAACACTTCTTTATTCATCTTTTATCTCAAGTCAATTAAGAATGTTGTACATGTAAATAGTGTCTTAAAGTAAGTATAACAGTCAGCCGTAACAACTTGTAACATGAAGAGGCAACTGGTAGAAAGTTTCGAAGGTAATTACAGTACGCGTACCATCTCATACCTTAGAGCATAGAATAACAAGCTCATTTGTACTAGTTTGTTTAGCTTGACAACTTTAAGCATTGTAATATCGTAATAATTAAGTTGCAAGAGTACTAGACACGTTCAAGTGGATTATTTATTTTTACAATTTTCCACATTTTCCTAATTGGCAATAAGGAATAGGTTATTCCTTATATATAGTAAAAGTCCTGTGTCTGTACTTCGCGTAAATTTGCAATTTTTTTTATAGGAATGAGAATATTTTTAATGAAATAAGTTTCTATATTTTATTAAAATTTGTCTGTTTGTACTGCATTTGATTTAAAAGTTTAAGAATATAGTCATAGTCTATCTTGAGGTAAGACTTAGTGTTTATTATTAGAATCCATCTACTTTATCAAGAGTGATAACAAATAAAAGTAATGTACCTTTTTTTAAACCCCGGGCTAATTCGCATTAAAAAATGTAAAATATGTTTAAATTGTAACAAAAGGTACTTTATATTTTTGAGAAAATGGCAATTGCAACTTATAAATATTTGTAACTCATCTCAATTTTTGTTTTATAATTTTTTCTTTGATCTTTTATGGTCAGTAAACATCTTTAAATTCGAATCAATTTGGAGAAACTTATATTCTACTAGACTATATATGTTACCTGCTAAAATTGAAAGTCGCGTGTTGCAGTGTGTACTAAATCGTTAATCCTTATTTTACAAACTTGTAGTTATTAGTATATAAACACATTCTACACAATTCTGCTGCTGCTACAAAATTTACGTCACAACATAATTGAAGAAAATTTACAAAAATCACGAAATAAAGTTGACAAAATTAAACAGTTACAACGTTAAAAGCGAACAATATGCAAACAAGTATGTAAATACGTCTCATCATTTTTGCAATTCTGTGCGCGGCCAAAGTGGATGTGTCAATTTCATTGCACGCTAAAATAAAACATAACGCGATAACGTGGCAACGACTACGGTAAAGCTGTCCAAATTGTGAGCAAAATGTGTGAAAAATAGCGGAGATTTCGCATCATTTAAAATTATCGCTCTACTGCGGTTGCACGGGAATAGCACTAAGCAACGAAGATAAATTCAGGGGTCGTACCTACTGTTTTCGGAAATTTTATTCATAGTGAATTTAAAGGGCATGCAATTAACCAATCTTGTATTTGTATATCAATGTTATGAATAAAATTCTCTTGATCTAGTTTAAGGGTATTAACTATTTGACTTTATACTACTCTGATGGGTAATGATACCGAGGACTACGTTTGATTATCATGGATAAGTATGTCTCCCTCACCATACCCTTCAAATCAAAATAAACAATGCATAACACTAATTAGGCAAAAATAATCTTCCACGTATGCGTATTCATATCTTTCGTATGCCGCCACACACACCATCATTCTTCCCGGCGTCGCTGGTTTGACAGTTCAAGTTATAGCTTATACCGCCCGCAACCCCAAAAGCCTTATTTTAGTCGCCCATTACAATATAGTTATTTATAGTTATTTATAAGTTATTTCATAGCTTTCTTCTCAATGCTATAAGGACATAAGATATTTCAAATCATTGTATCTGTCGCTTGTTGTGCGTATGCGTTCTTCCGGTTCTCAGTTGTTTAAGAAGCAACTAGCCATGTTGCTATTAGTTTTTCTTATCGCAGCCAGACACAAAAATCTTTACGATAAAAAGACTCAAATAACAGCACATGGATATTCAGCAAACGGAGATTCTGTAAACCCTAAGTTACGCAGACCTCACAGCCCTTGGAGAACAAAACATGTATGAAAAACTATTTAAGATCAAGCATGATTTACGTCGAACGAGTAAAATGCTTTATTAACTAAAAGCCAATTCGGAAACGCTATCATTTTTTATAAAAGAATTCAAATTAAAGCCATGACATTAAAATTACACAGACCCAGTTCTTCAAAATCGGAAAATCCAATATTATCGGAAATATCTAGATTATATCCTATTTAAAAACGCCAGCGACCTCTTTAAGTGTTTCTAAAGAAATATATCTGAAAAGAGCGAGTTTTTCATCATTTAAAAATTATTCGTATTGCGGTTAGGGAATAGGCAGCATAGTAACAGGGATAAATTCCGGTGTAAAATTTTATAATAGTCTGTTAACTGCGGGTTTAAGTATCTCCCTTTTTACTGAACAATGATTGGCTATTAGATATTTTTAAGGTACAGTTACAGGTATATTCTACTTATTTAATTAAGGCGGCCATCACCACTGCTTAATACCAATTTCTGTTCGTCTTAGCTTATTTTGATTTCAAGGGGTGTTGTAGTAATGGCGTGCCAATTTTGTTTTCAAAGTTAACATAAATAACCTAAATAAATAGATCCACTCTATATCTCATTTTTTACACTAAAAGCTATTATTAAAGTAATATACTCGTATTTGACATACGTATCGATGAGATGGGATAGAAATTCTATCCCATCTCATCGATTTCGAATAACACTATACCCGTGAATATAGTAGGAAATGACTAACAGTTAATCTTGATACTGAACATCAGCATTTTATGTACTTCATTGATCACCAGCCGAGCATACTGACTTCAACAATACTGACTACCAGTGAAAGCTTACGTCCAATAATGTCGACTAATAAACGATGTAAGGTAGGTGGATATATCATGTGGATTAATACTAACTCTAAGCATTGGTCCAATAATATTAAATTAGTACTTTGAAACAGAAACGTATCGCTATTATTTCTTAAGGATTACTTGGTATCGAGGGAGTATTACCTGCGCTGCAAGTCCAGTTATTATTGCCAAGCGTTCAGTTTTAACCGGATAATGGGAACGATGCGGGGCGGGGTAGATTATCTTGGATTTGCCGAAACAATTTAGCCGTCCAATAGATAAAAGCACAATCGATTAAATTCTCGCATCTGCAAAATCGTGTTACCCATTATATTTATTCGGAACTGCACATTTTATTCGAACGAGGTCCGCTCGGAACCGACTGCTCACTAGGATTACCGGCGCACGTTAATGTTATTTGAATCCGATTTGAAATAGTAGCGGTAATTTTGTTATTCGAATAATGTTTCGTATAGGACTTCTAACAATGATAAAATTTTGTTTCGGTATTAATGTAAGCTCGGGTGAAATATAATACCACTTATTTGCGGTATCCGCTGTACACGTGACGTAACTAAGCTAAGCGTGTATTGGAGTGCTAAATTTATTTTACAGCCAGACCGATGCAAAGTTGAATTTATAATGTAAATTGAAGGAATTTATTACGTAGCTATTTTTAATGTTTACGTAGGTATTATTAATGTAATATATAAGCATCCTTTTGCAGCTTTGGTTGCATGTACATTATTTTGAGAAAAACAACTTTAATACTCTTCGCAAGTTCGTTTATATTGAGGTTAAAGATTTATTAAAGTAAATTTAGTATTTTTTTCAAATGTGAGACAAAAAAACATTTATTTTAAGCTATTGAGGTTCCTTCCCATAACATATAAGAAAGTCATCTCTTATTCGTGATGACTGATTACATTCACAGTATCATTATTTTATTTCAAGAATGGTTGTATTTGAATCTCTGTAATCCAAATAGCGAAGTTAATTCCAATAGTGTTACGTAATCCTCGCATACAACCTGACAGTAGCACTACACAAACCGTCGTAACCCTCATAACACGTGCGTCATTTTATAATTAAAATACAACATACAGAACCCTACTTTAATAGGCAATGGGCTTTAACCACATATATGTATGTCATTTTCGTAAATGCCGGCCTAATAAAACAATCTCCACATAAATCCGAAATACAAACAAAATAGTTATTATTTTTTCACTTTACGGCTGAACGCCGTAGTATTTGAGCCGACTAAAAACCGAATCGCATAAATAGCACTATAATCTACTCACATTCGATAAATAAAATCCATTTGCATCTGGCATACGAAATAATCTTCACGCGCGAGTGGGCGAGGGGGATAATTAAAGCGATTGCCTCGTCGACATAAGTTGGCAATTACAGTACAATATCGCGCACGTGTAGTCGAGGCTTAAGGTGTATTGAGTAGTGCCGCTGTCATGTTGTATCCCAGGCTTACGCAACACATTATCGGAATCATCTTCGCAATTCGACGAGAGATTCAAAATCAACCGAACGTGAAATACCGCGATTACAGCTAGAAGGCACTCAACGATATTCGTATTAGCGATTGCGAAGCTTTACAATTAATATACATTTATTTTAGGATTATAACGAGCTTAAAATAATTTTGTATTACGTCATTTAATGGAATAAATTTATTGATAATTTTACACCCACTTTAAATTTGATACGCATATGATGAGTAAAATTACGTTTCGCGTTGTAAATATTTTGATATTTTGCTATAAAAATAAGTGATTCCCTAAAAGTTCCATCAGTTAAGTAACTAAGTAGCTTGGCTGTTTGTTTTTAGGGTTCCGTGCCTAAAGGGTAAAAACGAGACTCTGTTTTTAAGAATCAACTTTCCGCCCGTCCGTCTGTCCATCTATCCCTCTCTGTCACCAATATCTCATCATTGTGATAGCTGTCTAACTATTGAAATTGTTACAAATGATGAATTTCAGTTTACCGCTATGACAACAAATATCTACTAAAACAGAGTAAAATAAATAATAGAGGGTGGTTCTCATACATCAAACGTGATTTTACTTGCCGTTTTTATGATATGGTAAGGAGATATGGTACGGAACACTTCGCGCGCGTTTTCGACTCGCACTTGGTCCGTTTTTATAATTAAACACTTGTATACTTATATCCATATTCTTCCAAGGAATTTGAAGGAACAGAAGCAATATCGGTCTTATTAATTATTTTGGATCATATCGTTATATCATAATGCATTGCTTGCATCATTTTTAGCTCTTGTATAATACATTTTTATTTATTTTTGAATATAAAATAAATATTGTACGTATACTGCGTTCAATTGAAAATATATTTTATTGTTCAATTAAAAATAATCAGTGTAATTGTTTAACTGAAAATAAATCGTATCATGAGTATAAAAGAGCCATAAAACTAAAAAAGGTATGTTCAGTACGCTTATTAATTTTTAATTATTTACGATTTTCCGTAGCCTAAGTTTAAGCACTGAAACATGAAAATAATTTGTTTTAGGTATTTTTTATAGATGTATACGTAATTGATTCATATATTGATTTTTATACGTAATGAGGCGAAACAAGCAACATACAATAATTTTATGGAAATCACAAACTTTTATAATAAGTTATTTTCTAAATTATTTTCTAGAATAATTAATAGATAATGGAAATGTT